>JAMKQA010020461.1:0-18071 GCA_024699735.1 Posidonia australis | reverse complement strand
CATAAGTACTGAATCTTGATTAAATTTAGTTATTGATATCCTTTGTATGCAATTAATATTAAATTACGAAAAGTAGCAAAAGTAACTCTGAAATTGATAATTCTCTATTCACCCCCCTCTAGAGAGGCCTTTCGATCCAACACTAACATGCATAGAAATGGCTAAAAGCAGAAAAGGGTCTTCCTGGATATATCCAGGAAGAAAGCCAGAGAAAACTGAATGCAAATCGAAGCAAGAAATCATGCTAAAAACCATGTGAAAATCTGTTGTGTGCTACTGAAAACAGGCTAATGCGCCTGTTAGGTGCGCCAGACTGGTGCTCTAGTCTGGTGCGCCACCTATGTGCTCCTGTGTGGGCCAGAAAGATGTGCCAAGGAAAATACCAGAAATTCATGTAGTGCAATGTCATATAAATGTGTTTCAGAAAGTTATGCAATGTAAAGTCCTTGTAAAAATGGAAAATATCCTTTAAAAATGAGAGACATGCAAGTATGAGAAGCTCATGGATCTTGTGCTCAAGGGCTAATAGCCTCACACAAAGCCACATCCTACTTATGCTGAATGAAAACAAGGTTTAGCCATGTCCCAGGATCATGGGCTGTTGCATAGAATCTCCACAGGGGAGCAAAGTGCAATCAACCTACCAGATTTTGAACCATGGACTGAAAATCCAAAGAGTAAAACGACTTCGAAAACAACATTGTTTGAAGCTGAAACCATGTATGCACAATCATGAAATACCAAGGAATCACCACTGAAAGGATCAGACTCAAATCTATTCGGGAAAACATGCAGATAGGGATGCAAAATAGGGTGATTTATTCTCTGACCAGTCTGGTGCACCAAAATGGTGCGCCAGAGTGGTGCTCTACTTTGGTGCGCCACTCTGGTGCGCCCTATAGGTGCGCCAAGATGGTGCTACCCAGAAAATCTGGATAAGACTGCAATCTGATTCAGAATTCTGGTTCAGATTCAGAGACAGGTGATTTCTTTTTTATTAAGCCAATTATGCAAATGATGGAAATAGAAATATGATGAGATGAAAATGAACAGAAAACCTTTTCCTTTTATTTGATTAGAAAGCAAAGTAAATCATGGGTTTATGGCCGAAATACTTATACGAAATCTTGAGGAACATGTGTGTGAAGATAAACTTGACAGCCCATATGCAAGTGGTGAATATGTAAAGAACATGTTTACTGCATATCCTAGCATGCGTATGCATGGATCATGGATCCCAGTGAAAAGAAAAATAATAAAACCACTCATAGGAATTACATGATGCAGATTTTTAACATATGTATCCTACATGCAAGACTTCTTGTATATGAAATCAATATTTTATCATAAAATCTCTTATATAAATTGCAAAAAATCAGATTATATGTTATGTTCAAGGCATGCTTTATCTTGGTGCAAGAACTGAAATTAAAGAAGAAGGGAAAGAGAGGACCTACCTCCCAAGGTGTTCCTTCTTGAGATATCGAAGATAATGAGATCCTTGTTTGCTTTAGAAGGGCTAGCAATGCTCGAAAATATAAGGGAGTGCTTGAGAGAAAAGAGAGTGGATTGCAAAAAACAGCAAATAGCTCATACTAGATCTTCTTAAGATGATAAGATCAGTTCAGATCATTAAGGGAAGGGGCTCAAATAGTTGCCTATGGATGTCCTTATATAGGACTTCACAAAGGTAACTCCTAGAGAATGCAAGTAGCCTCGTAAACGAAGAGCCTGGGAAGATTCCATGGCATATTCATTAGCAAAGGTTACAGCCATAGGAGGTGGAAAGCCAGCAGCCAGTAGCCTGAGAAGTGGCTATGCGCCAGCGTGGTGCGTCGGAGAGGTGCGCCAGTATGGTGCTCTAGCTAGATGCGCCACTTCCGTGCTCCTGCTTGGTGAGCTAGCTAAATGCTCTACATTGGTGCTCTACCTTGGTGCTCTCCCCTACCTGTCTAGATCTCTAATTAGGCTATGGGCCTACTGTAGGTTTGGGATGGGATTAGCTAATGGGATTCAAGGATTAGCCACATCCAAGGCAACATCTGGAAAGCTTATCTATGAGTCACCTCAAAATTGAGTGTCTACACAAGCTTTCGACCATCAGACGGGGGTCACTGCGAATGTTCAAGGGCAGGAATGGAATTGACCAACTCAAACTGGTTGACATAGTACAGAACATCGCAAGTTGAAGGCGCGAAGCGGCCGAGGTTTGGAGCCAGAGCAAAGACTGCCTCAATGGTAGGATGAATCAAACTAATTGACTCCTCGGAATCACCAAAAGGGGCAAATGAGGTTGACCGCTTGGTCAAAGTCAACAAGTTGGATTTCGCGCCCATGAAAATCCAAAAGCGGCAAATGACGTTGACCGCCCAGTCAAAGTCAACAAGCTGGATTTCGCACCCGCGAAAATCCAAAAGGGACAAACGACGTTGACCGCTCGGTCAAAGTCAGCAAGATGGATTTTGTGCCCGTGAAAATCCAAGAGAAAGAAGCAGAAGGATCTCATTCGCTTGGAAGGAGAACTTGAAAAATCAAAACGATGATCCCTGGACTGTCCCCTAGGAAGGAAAATGGCAATGGTGCCTCGAAGGGCAGAACTGTAAATGTGCTGGTTGCTGATGCTGTGGTGTAGAAACTGGCATTCTTACTGAGATGCATGTACAATCTCTTCTTGCTGGAATTTTCAATCGAATGTGGCATTGTTTGCAAAAGGTGAGGACTTATTTGCAAATGTCCAAAAGTTGAGGGCTTTATTGAAAATTGCCCAATCATGACAGCCTTCTGATTGCTGAATTACCATTGTGCTGTGACACTCGAGATTCTGCTGTATATCAATAAACGTCTACTTCAAACAAAACTTCCCACATCCTTTGTGGACTATTCTGTAGTTTTACGAAACGTAGGGGGTTTTCTGCAAGTTACCCCATCTGGTGCATTTTGTGGGCCATGTGCTTGACACTGTATATTCTGCTCTTGGAGTGCAAGTTATGAAGTGTTAGGGGCCGAAACGCAATTTCCACCGCCATTCTGCATTTTGAACCCCGACTATTAAATTATTTAAAAGCGGGTCCCACTAGATAACTGTCAAAACTACTAAGGCGCATTCTGCATTCCTTCCTGCTTCCTGGGATTGCAATTGAGCTTGTGCTGCATGGTTTTTCAAAGTTCTGCTGTCATTTTGCCTGACTTCATATCTCCAAAGTAACACTTATATGTATATATTTTGTGATTTTGATTCTTTTTCTCCTTTTCTCTCAAAGGGTGCGCCTCTTCTTCTTCCTCCCCATTTCTCCCCTCATACGAAACCCATTCCTCCTCTCCTTCATCTCCTGTCCTCTTCTCTCCATTCTCTCCACCCCTCTCATCCTCTTACAGCAGCGGCACGTAGGTGGTGCGCCGACGGGGTGCTCTAGGCTGGTGCGGGGATCCGACGCGTTGACAAGGTGCGGCGAGGTGCGACGGTGGCATGGTCGGCGGCTTGGACCGGACTCTTCAAGATTGGCTAGACAGAGGCTCACCGATGGAGGTATCTCCTCTTCCCCTCTTGATCTTGCTTTGTGCTTGTGTGCCCCCTTGTCTTGGATGGCCAGCGGCTTGGTGAGCTCCGACGGGCTGTGCGAGTGGCTGCTAGGATGGCAGCTTGGTGATGGTTGCGGGCTAAGATGGGTTAGCCGCGGGGCTTGGTGGATTGGCAACCGTGAGATGCTAGCGGGCTGGAGTAATGGTGCGGGTCGTCGGTGGAGTTGGCCGTAGTGGCATGTTGGCTGTGGGTTTCGGCGGTAGGTGGGCAATGGGTTGGCCTGCAGTTGCAGTTGGAGGTCATGGCTGGGCTTTGATGGGTTAGCCGTAAGGTGGTGGTGAGGGGTTGGTTGTGTGGTGACGTTGGTCGGGAAGGGGGTAACGGGTATAAAAAAGGTTTGCTGTGTGGGTGCAGGCTGTGAGTTTTGGAGGTGGTTCCTGGTGGTAGATGGGCTGGCTGTAGGTAGGTGATGGTGCTGGTTGTGTGGTGGGTTTGTGGCTTGGCCACATAGTGGGGGTTGGAATGATGGGCAATGGGTTGACCGTGGTGGTGATTTTGGAGTTGTGGTAATGGGTTTAGGTACAAAAAAAGCTTGCTACTATTTGTGCCATTGATTGAATGCCATGATTCATCTTTCATGCTATTTGAAGTATGGTTTATGAACTGCTTTGAATCCACATTGGTCACATGCTTTAATGAATTGCTGAACCATGCTTTAAGAAAGATGATAGCTTTTGCAGAATGTTCCTTTTTTGCATATTTAAACAAGAAAATATTGCCATATAAATCACACATTTCCAGGAAACACCGAGCCATAATTGTATGCCTGTTTATTTTTTCCACCATGTACCATATGCTTTATTTAAATTCCATGCCCCTTCTATTTCACCGGTTTTTTCTTATAATGCCATGCCTGACTTTGTTTCGATTCCATATGTCATTGTCTTGCTTTCTGTTTTCATGTAATATTTGCACTTTTGTAGGATGATCCTGTTCTCGAGGAGGTGATTCCACATTCCTCATGGGATACGCCGTCTAGTTCTTGCTTCGGCGGCAAGGTAGTTCTTCGAGGTCACGTGTCTCCAATAGTTCGACTTCGGCCATCCCTATTGAGGTAAGCCCAAACTGGAAGAAAAGTGCGCAGATAAATCTAGTGCCTTATCTGACAAATGCATTTTCAGGAGTCCGGCAATTTCTAGGGGCGGCTGCTAAGCGACCATCATATCTGCGAGGGTCCCGACTTTAGGGTAATTTCCTGCCTTGATGCTTTATAAATTGCTTTCTGACTTGATGTTAATTCTGTTTTTAAAATTTCAGGCTGGTGACACAAATCGGATAATGCGGTGTCATTGGGCCCCAATGTTAGACCACATCCGTCGCCTGCCCGAGTTTCTGTAGGATTTTCTCCTTCACCGGTCTCCATTCAGTGGCTTAATGTGTATTCTAGTCATACATGGGCACTATAACTTCTTTCGGGCTCTGGTGGAGAGGTGGAGGTTTGAGACGCACACCTTTCATTTTCCATTCGGCGAGCTGACCATCCTGCCCGACCAGTGGGCCTTGCTGACAGGCCTCCCCTTCGGCGACAAGCCGATCATAGGTGAAACAATTCATGGCTTACACCTTGCTCCTGCGCACCTAGGCCGTGTTCCTCCTAAGCCACGTAGGGGGAAACACATGATCATTGTGGGGTGGCTAAGAGAGTGGGACCAGTTCTGGCCCAACCCCGAGCCTGACAGCGACGAGGCAGACTTTGTGCTGAGGCATTTTCTGCTGGATTTGCTAGCAATGATCTTCTTTGACTCGTCTGCATACGGTATTCATGCTGATTGGTTAGTGTATTTAACCAATCTGGAGCATCTAGACCACTATCACTGGGTTGGCGCCAGTTGCACCTGGTTGATCTGCGGACTTGACAACATAGTCAAGCTTGGGCATGGCTCCAACGTGGGATTATATCCTCTACTGACTGTGAGTGTTTACTTTCATTATTTTGCAAAAACAAATTTCCTCTTCGCTTAATATCTGATAAACTGACTTCTGTCTGCCATTTCCAGTACTGGATTATGGAGCATATCACACGGGGGCATAGCTTTGGCTGCCTCCGTGATGAGCTTCTGCCCCTTCCCCGCTAGTGGGTCGAGCTTGACCATCGGGCTGCCATAGGGGTTTATAGTTATGAGTCATACCAGTATCTGCTTGACCTGGTAGAGCTTGAAGATGTAAGTCTTTGCTATTAGACTTCAATTCTGTATGCCTGTATTACCTGCTTCACTTACAATTATCTGTCTCTGTAACAGGTTCACCTACGCCCATTCTCCACATATGATGCCTTTAACTGGGCACCTTTGAACTCTGGCCGCATGTTGAGGGACAAGCAGGTGAAGTTTTACTGTTTGAAGAAGTCGGCATATTTTCTCCCAGGGCGCGTGAGGCATCAATTTCTGAATGAATTTTGCATTCCTGCCCCTCCTCCTGCCGACATGGATCGCCCAGCCTCTACCCGTTCTGTGGCCAGAAGTCGGCATGCGGCAGCTATTGCCTCCCAGGACAGCGTATCCTATGAGAAGTCAATTACACAGATTATCTGACTTGCTACAGAGTCAGGAAATCGTATTTATTTGAGGAGGCTGTGCAGGATAGCCAACGTGGGATGTGGTATGCTTCTGACTGGGCCAAGGTACTTGGTTAAAATCTCTGCTTAACACTTCCATGCATATGATCTATATAAATCTGATATTCGCCATAATTCAACAGGGCTTTGAAGAACAATTCGGCGCCTTTTATGCCGACATTCGACGAAAAAGGGTATAACTTTTACTTTTTGTGAATTGCCATCTTTACATTTCGCCTGACATATTTGCAATTTTGCAGGAACTGCGCTGGCGCAACATCATCCGGGTATCCCTTTCTCTTTCTTTCTGCTTTTGCAATATCATTCAATAATTCAGACTACTAACACAGGTCTCGATGTTGCAGTAAGATTTCCCAGCTCATGAGGTGAATGCAGCCAGTAGTGGGGAATTCACCATGGAGGCGTCTGAGGAGGATTGCTTAGACACTGAGGTTTCTTAGAGGGTTCGGAGTTCTGCTGCCCGTTCTCAGGCTGCTGCTGCTGCTGCCGCTCAGTGGTCACGCTGGATCACTCGACGAAGCGCTCGTCTTCTGGCCAAGAGCTTCCAAGAGGCATCATCCGACGAGGAGGAGTCAGACGAGGGATAGCTACCTTTAGTTTTTTTTTTTGCTTTAGTCGAGTCTTGTATTGATATTGGAACATTGTAAACATATTGAAGAATGCTTTGGAAATGACAAATTTCAATTTTGGAATGTGCCACTCTCTTGGGGTTTTGCGTGTGTATGCTGTATGAAATTTTCTATGCAGATTTCAAAGAATGGCGCCGTTTTGGCAAGGTTCAAATTTTAGGGGAGGTGCTTCCGAAATTTCCTGCTGCTTGATGCACCGTCTAGGTGCGCCACCGATGTGCGCCATATTGGTGCTTCACCCAAAAATGTTCAGCTTGCTTTCCTTTTTTTGCTAAAACCTCTTACTTATAACCACGCATTCCCAGCGAGATGCACCGCCGCCACTTTCTGCAAACACCTCAAATCTTCAAAACTTTGCTTGTAGCATCTTTCTTTGATCCGTTCTGGACTCCGGTTGCACTAATACATTGGTATGTGAATGATTTGCTGTTTCTCTTGCTGATTTTTTCTTGCCTTGCTCTATGAAAACAAAACACAAATTTCGTTTTTTGCCACGTTATCTCCGTTTTACAACAAGATGAAATTTCTTGAGCATATTTTCAATTTGTATTAAGATCAAGATCATATTTTATTGGATCACTCCGTTTGCCTCATATTTATGTCAAGTTCTGCTCTTTTTACTGCCATATCTGGCCCAAATTTGTGTCCACAGATTTATCCCACCATGGTGATGCCAAGACATTGTTCAGACGCTCTACGTGGCTGGATTGATGCTTTAACAGCTGCAGATCGCGAACAACTACGGATTTGGGGCACATCCTCCTCAGTTTTAAGTATAGCTAAAGTGGAAGTGAACTGGCATCTACTCTGCGCCATGGCTCGATTTTGGAAGCCGGCCTTACACGTTTGCTGTTTCAGGCAGATAGAAATGACTCTGACATTGGAGAAGATCAGACGGATATGCGGCCTATCGCCATTCATGTCTCCTCCTGTCCTCACTTGCCACGACAACTACGTTTCAGTTCTGAGTCGACTAACTGGTCTGACCAGAAGCGTCTGTGAAAAGAACCTTATCTGTAGAGATGGGTCTACTACCATGGTGCGCCTAGATTATTTTGATGGGATTATCAGTGCCCGCTCCTCTTTAGGCATCCTGTGGCTTCATAGTTTTGTACTGCGCTTCCTTGGGGAGCTTATTTTTAGCCATGGCCAGACGACTGTAGCTATTGAGGTGGCAGAAGTAGCCTGGGCGATGGTTATTCGCCAAATTGATATTGCTCCTATTCTCCTTGCAGAGACCTATGTCGGTTTGGACCGGGCACTGAAGCACTCTCGACATTTCCATGGATGTGGCACCCTGGTGCAAGTAAGCAGACCATTTTATTTAAATACTCCGCTGTGCTTATCTTAACTATGCAACCCATTTTTTCCAGGTTTGGTTTGCTGCTCATATGGGAGTGAAGGTTCTGCACCCTCGGCCTTCTGCATTTGAAGCGTATAGCCACATTCATCATTCAAGGTCACTTCTAGGTGTGCTTGAGCTGTGTGACAGATTGCGGAATCTCGTTGAGGACACGGTAACATGGTGCATTATATCCTCGGCTTCAAGGACTTTTACTGCCTTTTTTAATGCTAGGGACATGCGGCTGGTGGTTCTTCCTAGGCTTACAGGCGTCATGCAATATCACCATGTCCGAGTTCTTCGTCAATTTGGCTTCTGCCAAGACTCTATTGAGCAAAGTCCTAGTCCCGATCGTTATAAAAGGTATATTGTTTGCTCAAACGCAACAACTTCAGAGTTGGCCTGTAAGACGCGTGCTGGCATCAAATCCTCTGATCTTGCCATTACTGAGGGCTCTGGTTGTACAGTGGAATACGAAGCTGAAATAAGAGAGGCATGGCCCATAAGCGAGATACCTCCTAGTGGCTCTTGCTTCACAGGGGCTAGCAGTTACAAGAGGCCGAGAGTTGATTAGCAAAGTTTGTATCAGTGATGAACCATAATAAAAATTTGCTTGCATTAATGTCATCTTGACTTGCTTATGCTTGTTTTATAGAACTGCTTCCAAGATTAATTTAGCTGGCATGCCACTTGTCATAGAACCTTCCAACTAGAGAAGCGACTAACATGCCCCTAGTCAAATGCCTATTTGCCCATATTACGACTCAATAAGGTAGTTGGCATGCCCCTAGTCGGAATATGGCCATATGCCTTGCATAGTGATATGCAAATATGCTGGATTTATGCAAAAAGTGCAATGTAGAGACATGATTAATAAATAATGGTGCCCTTAGTGCCGAGGAAACCTATATTTCCTGCTATAAGAAATGGCACTGTCCTTGACTCATGTGACACTAACCTGGACACTTAGGTTTATTCGTAGCTCTCCTTCAGATGCTTATGGACTTCATGCCAAATTCTGGGGCCTTACACCTACTCTTTTAACGATTCATATTTCTTTTTCTCCCTCAAAGGCATGCTGACTTACCTATTCCTGCTTGGAGGTAATATACACCTATGCTGAGGGGGTGGCTGCTCTTTCTGTTAGATATGAAAGGGGTGGCTAATCCCTTTGTAGGATCTATAGGTCCATGCTTCGACTCCTCTCCAAGTTAAAAGGTAGGGATAGGGTCGTCTTGTATGCCTCTCTCAGTGGAGCTAGCTTCTATCTACTACTTCTGTCTCATTATTTCTTTTGTGCTCCAGAGTCGATATTTTTCTTTATTGCTCGCACTTTCTCTAGACCTAACATTTTTACTCCCTCTAGAGGTGTAGGCCCCCTAGGAATCTATGCATTTCGTCCATTTTACTGAAATCTCTCCCTCACATCCTAAGTTTCAAAGGTAGTGACACGTGAGGAGGACTAGACTCGTCTTAAGCAGGCGGGCTTCCGATTTTCCTCATCAGGCAATGATAATGCTATGTGCAAGAAAAATGTAGGAGATTATTCATGTTACGCTAGGATGCAGTAATTTAAAATATTAGCAGGCGAAAAAGAAGAAATATGAAAATGCATGGCTCACGGTGCAAGGCTTAGGATTGACTGGGAGTCACTAGTAGTAATTCTTTAAGTAGGAGGCATTGACAGGCTCTGACTACTCCCTATGGTCCATACCTTCAAGAATGATTGCGCCTCCTTGACCACAAATGGTCCATGCTAGTTAGGCCTAAAGTTTCCCCATGCATTGGGCAAATGAATGGCACGCAAAACCAAGTCTCCTGGTTCAAAGTTTCTGGGTCTGACTTTCTTTTGATAAGCTTGGGCCACTCTCTTTTAATAGCATTGGGCATGATGCAGAGCTTGCAATATGTGTTCATCAATCAAATCTAACTGAACACAGCGATCTTGGATCAATTCTGCCTCTTCTAATTCTGCCTCCTTCAAGATTCTCTACGACGGAATCTCGACCTCAAAGGGGAGGACCGCCTCCATGCCATACACCAAAGAATAAGGTGTTGCTCCCGTTGACGTCCGGACGGAGGTCCTGTAGGCCCATAATGCATAGGCAGCTTTTCATGCCAATCTTTATGAGTCTCAGCCATCTTCTTCAAGATTTTTACCAGATTCTTATTAGCGCACTGGGGGGCTAATCCCCACAAAAACCTACCAAAAGACTCGATGGGATCCTACTATACCATAGGAACACAAATAAAAAAGGAAAAGCAAGAATTACTTGAGGATGGACTGGTTGTCGCCTCGCATGCTGACGGCGATGCTCCAGTCGATCGCTCTAGTTACGGCGGTTCAAGGGATTCTGAGGTTGAAAAAAGGGCTAGAGGATGTTCTCTGGAGTAGGGGAATTGCAAGGGATTCTCTCTAGGTTTCGTGGATGCTTCACAGTGGGCTAGAAGTGGTCCTCTTAGTCGACGATGAGTCTTTTATACACCAGCGGTGGCCTCTAGAGTTGTTGATCTTCCTTCCCAATCAATGAGGACCACCCAATGCTCGCGTGAGCTGGTAGGAGCTACTGCAAATCACTGGAGATCATGGGGATGAGAAAATATGGTGCGGTGTTCTCGGGATTGCCACCGAAAAACTCGGGGGTCGCTGAAATTATTTTTTGGTTTACCAAAGTTCTCTCGTTGATAAATGAATAAGTGTATGTGGGATGTAATGGGCCTGTGAATTGGGCATCTGATTTAGGTTTTTTCTTTGTTTTAGGTTTAGGGTTTTAGCTTTTTGGTTTTAGGTTTTCAATTATTTGTTTTTGTGATTTAAGTTTTTTGATTTTGTCAATTTAAAGTTTAATTAGTTTTAAATTAGTATTATTTTTAAGTTTAATTAATTGATTTTAAATTAGGATTTTTTTGGATTTTAATTACTTATAGGTTTTAGGGAGTTAATTAGGGTTTTGATTTTAATTAGGGCTTTTGGGTTTTAATTAGGGTTTTGAGTTTAATTTAGGGTTTTTAGATTTTAATTAGGGTTTTGAGTTTAATTAAGTGATTAGGGGTTTTTTGCATTTTAATTAGGGTTTTGAGTTTAATTAAGTGATTTGAATTAGGGTTTTTAGGATTAGGGTTTTGAGTTTAATTAAGTGATTAGGGCTTTTTTGGATTTTAATTTGGGTTTTGAGTTTAATTAAGTGATTTTAAATTATGGTCTTTTTGGGTTTTATTATTTTAGGGTTTTTTCTGAATTTAAATGGATTAAAGTTTTATGTTTGAGTTTTAATTAGTTTTTTACGTAATTTAATTTGGGGTTTAATCTAAATTTTGGTTTAATTGTTCTTTATTAGGGTTTTGACTTTGATTTTGATTTCATTAGTTTTTGCTTGATTTTTGTTTGGATTAGGGTTTCTTTTAAATTAGATTTAATTTTTAATGGATTTTATTTAGTTTTATTTGATTAGGGTTTTAATTAAGGTTTTTGCTGAGTTAATTTGAGTTTTAAATGGTTTACATGTATTTTACTTGATTTTGATTTTAATTAGGATTTCCACTTAATTAATTTGAGTTTTTTAATGGTTTAAATGGATTTTATTTGATTTTGGTTTTAATTAGAGTTTTCACTTAATTAATTTGGATTTTAAATGGTTTAAATGGATTTTATTTGATTTTGATTTTAATTAGGGTTTTTACTTAATTAATTTGGATTTTAAGTGGATTTAAGTGGATTTTATTTGATTTTGGGATTTTAAATATTTAAGTGGATTTTAAATGTTTAAGGTTTGGATTAAAAGCTTTTTTTACTTAATTAATTCAGGTTTTTAATGATTTAAGTGAGTTGTGTTTGGTTTTGATTTTTACTTATGGGGTATTTGCTTAGATTAGGTCAGAATGGGGTTGTGTGGACTTGAGTGTGTTTTTGGTTTAAGGTTTTGGTGGATTTAGGGTTTTGGTGGTCGCAACCAGAACATTTTTCCAAAGGACTCTACTATCAAGTGACTGCATAATCAGGGTGTCTACACCTAGTTACTGCATTTAGCTTCCTATAATCTATGCATACTAATCATCTTGTCTTGATGCAAATGGGGACAAACTCATTGTCATCATTTTGGATTACAATAGTTTCATATTTCTTTAGAACTACTTGGACTGAACTTACCCATGAGCTATCTGAGACGAAATAAATAATCCCATTATCAAGACATTTCAGTATGTCTTTCCCCATCACTTCCTTCATTATTGGGTTTAACCACCTTTGTGGATCTCTCACTGGGTAGAGTTTCTCTATCAAGTGAATTCAATGTTGAACTAATTCCCTTCATATCAGCCATGATCCATCCTATAACTTCCTTATCCTCATTAAGGATGGTTAACAAAGCCTCTAATTGATTCTGAGTTAAGTTAGCTACAACAATTATAGGAAGAGTCTGATCTTACCTTAAATAAACATACTTAAGATGTTTAGATAAAGGCTTAAGCTCTAGTATAAGTGGTTCATTAATAGATGGCTTAGGACATGGTCTACGCTCGGATATGACAAACTTTGGAGGAGGGTTGTAGCAATTGGTCTTCATCTCCTGAGAAATCTTTAATCATGTTAACCTCAAATGTCTCAACTATTTCAATGATTAACTGCTTATCCAAATTAAAAATATTAAGTGTGACTGTCAAATCTCCATAATTTAATATCATTGAACCATTTTAATAATTGATTAAAGCATTAGTTGTGGCTAAAAAGGGTCAACCTAGGATAACTAGAATTTGACCTTTAAGGTAAGTCAAGGTTTGGGTTTCTAAGATTAAAAAATCTACAAGATATACGAATTCGCCAATCTTGATTAGAACATTTTCAACAATTCCTTTGGGCATTTTAATCAATTTATCAGCCAACTGTAATGTTACCTTAGTTAGTTTCAACTCGCCTAGCCCAAATTGCTCATACACCGAGTACGACAATAGGTTGTCACTAGCTCCTAAATCTAGCAAGGCCCTATCAATTTTAGTGTTACCTATTGTACATGAAATTGCAGGACTTATAGGGTCCTTATGTTTCATAGGTAGATGATTTGACCAAATTGAGTTGACAATTGCTATTAGAAATGCATTCTTTGTCACATTGATGGTTCTCTTTCGAATGCATATGTCCTTAAGGTATTTGGTATATGTAGAGACTTGTTGGATTGCATCTACGAGAGGAATATTTACCTTAACTTACTAGAGCACCTCTAGTATCTTTTCCATCTGGGCTGATTGTTTCTCACTTTTGAGCTAACTAGGAAATAGGGCAATGGATTTCTATATGGGCTCAACAGATGATTCATTAGAGGACCCAACATATTTAATGAATCCTTTAGAATTTTCATGTTCTTTAGACTAACTTGACTGGAATTGGAATGGTGAAGTCGAGTCAAAAGGTTAATCCGTCTGAATCCTAATAGCATGATCAGGCATGACAACATAATTGTCTACCAATTTTCACTAAATTGGGAAAAATGTTATTGATACAAAAATTATCGTAATGTGACGACTGCATTAAACTAGTTCTCCTTGCCATCAAGAATCACATGAACTTTAGTGGTAGCTAATAGGGGTATAAGACCTTAGTGAGATTGATTGCTAGTTCGAAGTTGTGATTGTCGAGGTTGGGGCCCAGTGAAAGAGGCCAAGTTACCCTATTTGCCAATGTCGACTGGACCTAGGGTTGGAGACCGAGGTAGCGGGACACGAATAAGGCATCAGAAGGACACATCCCCGTGCTTGAGGAAAATGCTATGATAAATGAGACTCATTGGCTAAGGAAGTCGTAGCCCCACACGACGAGGTTCACTACGTTAGTGCAGTTGAGAGAAGCTGGAGGCTTCAGGAACTACTTGTAGTTAGGTCACCAATGGCTAAGGTGACACTATTGGTTTTGACTCGAGCTATGTATGTGGTTTTCCGAGAAAGTTTGGAAAAGGTATTAAATGCACAGATTGGTTTAAAAATGCATGAGATTCTAAAAAGGAAAGAGTTATGAATTGAAAAGGCATGTATTTAGAAGAAATGGTTTTCTAGGTAATTGAGGATGAGTTTAATGGACTTGACATGTTTTTGTACTAGTTTTTGGAAATCTTGACTCGTGGTTTCTCATGGTTTTGTCTCTTTTTTTTTTGGTAGGCACGTACTTGGTGACTGTGAGGTCACTCACGCATTCTATTTAATGTTTTATTTTCAAGTGCAGATTAGAAGTGCAATCTAGCTCTAATGCACGTAGATTGGAGCCACTAGCCACACAAAGGTTCTAGGTAGTTAGTTTAAGTTTTCTCTTAGATTTATTTTATTAATGATTTGTAGGTAGTAGTGGTACTAGTGTGTAGTGCAATAGCTGTGTTACAAAGTGGTATCAGAGCCTAGGTTTCACAAAGTGCACTACTTAGTGGTGTCCAATCTAGTGGCTCCAAAGGACTACACAAGTAAAGAATTGGCACCTCACTTTTTGAATGTTTTTGTAGTGGAAAAAGATGTCCAATCTAGTGGATCCAAAGGACTACACAAGTAAAGAATTGGCACCTCACTTTTTGAATGTTTTTGTAGTGGAAAAAGATGTCACTTGGCAAAGGAACAAGTTGTGGTTGGACTTCTGCAACCGGGTCTAGTATTGAGGAGGGTTGTGCCTAGAGAGGCATACAACAAGAATTAGGAGAGATGATGTGAGGATTTGTCCAATCTCTCAAAGGTGGCAACTAGGATGGAACCAAAGGCGACCCGTGGCTCAAACAATTCCACCAACTGAATGCACCAACCTTTGATGACCGTGGCAATCTAGAAGAATGTGAGACATCACTATTGATGTTGGAAAACATACTGAAAGGGATGGAGTCTCCAATAGTGAAGTGGATTTGACTAGCCACATTCCAGTTCAAGGGCAATGCTCACTAATGGTGGAGAGCCACACACCGAATGAAGTTCCCGACTCTAACCTATTGATGATTTCCTAGGAAAAGTTTTGGAAAGTGTTCTATGAAAGGTATTTCCCGGAGCATGAAAGAGACAAATTGGACAGAGAACTTTAGAACTTGAAGTAAGGGAACATGTTCGCGGTGGAGTACAAAGCAACTTTCACTCGACTAGAGTAGTTCACACAGTCCTTCGACACAGAAAAATGTAGAACCAAGAGGTTCGTGAAGGGGCTGAGCCCAACACTTAGATCAAAGGTCCTTGGCTACCGATGTCAGACTTGGATTGATGTAGTGGAACTAGCAACTAGATATGAGAACGAGCGAAGGATATTATTGGAGGATTACCTCTAAGAAAAGGGAAAAGGTTTGCTCCACAACCTTCTACTTCTGAGATGCCGAACTTGGGAGTTTTGGGAGTTCTAGGAAGAAAAAGAAGGACCACCCTAATTCAACCATTGAGGAAGGATGCAATGTCGCTAGAAAGAGAAGTGTTGGATATAGCCAAACTAGCTCAAGCAGTGGCTCAGGGAGAGGACCTTGCCACATCTTTGGATGGATGGGGCACGTGGCAGCACAATGTAGACACCAGCAAAGGAGTGTGGATAGCGTAGTATGCTACAACTACGGGAAGACTGGAATTTCCATAAAAGCTGTCTTGATCCTCTGAAACCAATTGGAGATGTGCCTCACTAAACAACCAAAGGAAGGGTGTTTGCTATATCTGCTCCTGATGCCGGTCCTTCAAGGGACATTGTAGAGGATAAGGAGTAGTGATGATGTAATAATAAGCTTCTATGTAATAATGAATATGGTTTGTGTGTCGTTAGGCTCATTTCTAGTGGCTGACCGATTGGCCTAAGTTCTATTCAACTCAAAAAGTTCATTCTCCGTTATTTTTGAGTCGTTTGCAGTTGAGATTAGGGAGAAGCTAACTAGGTTGGCTTTCCATCTTGACGTAATGACCCTGTTAGGAGAACACTGCCTAGCTTAGAATTATCTGCAGTCAGTTGATGTCAAGCTAGGAGACAAGGATTTCAAGACCAATCTATTTGTAATGGATATGGAAGTTTATGATGTCATATTGGGAATGGACTAACTGGCACAACATTTAGCGATGATAGACTATCCAAAGAAGAGATTCTTGGCAAAATGTCAAGGCTAAGGATGGTGCATGATACAAGGAGTTAGATTGGGAGAATCCAAGAATGTGATCTTGGAAATCAAGGCCTATTGCCATCTAGCAAAAGGTAGTATGGGTTAACTGGCCAGTGTGACGGTATCCTCCTCACTAGTTCTAGGGGTAAAAGATATACAGGTTGTTCAAGAGTACCCTAACGTCTTCCCAGAGGAGTTACCAAATATACTGCCACACAAAGAAGTGGTGTTTCTGATTGATCTGATGCTAGGGTCAAGCCCTATCTCGAAGGCCCCATATAGAATGGTACCTGCTAAACTGAGAAAGCTCTAAAATCAATTGCAAAAACTATTGGACAAAGGATTCATCTGGCTAAGTGTTTCACCCTGGAGAGTGCCAGTTTGTTTGTCAAGAAGAAAGATTGTTTGCTCCAGTTATGCATAAACTATTGGATGCTAAACCAGATTACAATAAAGAACAAGTATCCATTGCCTAGGATAGATGATCTATTTGACCAGTTGCAAGGAGCATCAGTCTTCTCAAAGATAGACCTAAGATCGGGATATCACCATCTCAAGATCCAGGAGACAAACATGCACAAGACAGCCATTCAAATCTGATATGGCCACTATAAGCTCCTAGTCATGCCATTTGGGCTAACAAATGCACCAATAGCTTTTATGGACCTGATGAATAGAGTATTCAAGCCTTATATGACCAGTTCATTGTTGTGTTAATGGATGACATGCTAGTATATTCTTTGGATGTAGAGACCCACCAGATGCCCCTGAGAATAGTGTTGAAGATGCTGAAACAACACCAGCTCTATGCCAAGTTCTCCAAGTGTGAATTTTGGCTAAAAGAGGTTACATTTCGTAATCATATTATCTTAAGAGAAGGCATCAAAGTAGATCTTGCCAAGGTAGAAGCAGTAAATAGTTGGGCTGAACCGAAGAATGTAATAGAGATCAGAAATTTCTTCAATTTGGCGGGATACTACTAAAGGTTTATCTAAGATTTCTCAAAGATTGCAGTACCTTTAACAAGATTGACTCAAAAGGACGTTTCCTTTGCAGGGAATTGGCAGTGTGAGGAAAGCTTCAATGAGTTGAAGGTCAGTCTGGCCACTTACCAGTTCTTACCCTACCTTCTGAGAGCTGTGGTTTCACGGTGTCTAATGATGCCAATGGGACTGGGTTGGGGTGCATCCTAATGCAACATGGAAGAGTGGTGGTGTATGCTTCACACTAGTTAAATGACCATGAGAAGAATTACCCAACCCACAATCTAGAAATGGCTACAATGGTTTTTGCCCTAAAGATTTGGATGCACTATTTGTACTGTGACCATGCTCGACCTGGAGGGAGGGGTGGAGACGAGACCACAGCCATGCCAGGATGGCGAAGGCGCAAGGATAGGATAAAAGAAAAAAAAAGAAAAGGGAAGGAGTCACCACCTAGTCTTTTAAGGGAAAGGCAAGGAAAACCACAAAAGGATGAATGCATGGGATGCTGATGTGAAGGCTGGATATCTGCTAACCAGAGGATGGGTAAGGATTCCTATTACGCACGAGGAAGGTGTGAAGAAAACTCAATTTAAATGATGTTCAGTATGATTTTTAAAAAATTCAGGGTTCATATTGCAATTTTCCTAGAGAAAAATGTTTTAGAAAACATCAGGGACCTAAATGTAAAATTCCAGGACTTAAATGTGACAAAAACATGATTTTATTGATCATTATGCAATTTTTAAAATAGTCAGGGGTCATAGTGCAATTTTCATAGAGAAAAACTTGTTTCAGAAACGTCAGGGACCTAAATGTAAATTTTCTGGACTTAAAAGTGATGAAAACATGCAACAATATGTTAAGAATTAAAAGATGAA
>JAMKQA010020460.1:0-14027 GCA_024699735.1 Posidonia australis | reverse complement strand
GGGCAATCTAGAGAAGCTTTTGAACCTTCGAGCCCTCTCTCCTCCTCCTCTAGCCTCTCCGGTGCTTCTCCGCCACTCGCATTGACACTCCACCGCTCCCAGCAGCCCACACGATGCTTGCTGGAATGTCGCTCTGATCCCGCCGTCGCAGGAGAAGACGACGGGATCCAGAGTCGCCGCGCCAGCCTTCACCCTCTCGCACGCCTCCGATGCTCCAGGATCACTCCACCACCTCCCGCGTAGCCTCTGGAATCATCAAGACTGCGCCAAGAGCCATGGATCACTCCAGCAGCGTCGTCCGCTGGAGGAGGCCACCGCGGCGATGGGCGACCACCTCCTCTCTCCACCAGCCTCCGCACTGCTCCAGAGTAAGCCCCGAAGCATCTAGCAGCCACCATAAGCCTTGGATTGCCGCTCCTCAGCCTCCAGAGGTCCCCTTCTTCCCCAGCACCGACGTCGGAGTCCCGCAACGGCAGAAGAGGTGGGGAGGCCTTTCTCACTGACCGATCGCGCATCAGCTCCAGTGGATCTCTCTTTTTATTTCCCCTCTTGCTTCTTGTGCGGTCTGATCTAAGATCAGACCTCCGGAGGCCCCCCTCTAGCTTCCTTTGACGGTCGTCGTCGGCGAGCTCTGCCGCCGGTGTCGTCGTTTCTTTTTTTATTTCTTTAAAAACATTAAAAACTTTTTTAAGTAAAATCCAAAAGTTTTTACTCTTCTTGCATTTAGGTCCTTTTTGTATTAATTTTAGGTCCTTTTATTTTTCTAAATTGTTTCGAATAAAGTCTTAACTGAAAATATTACATGTTTTACCCTGACCATTTAAAATAATGTTTTTTGAGTTTAAAACTTTAATAAAATCCCTCCAGAGTTTTTTAAATGTATTTTGTTTCAGACAAATTGCATAGAAGACCCTGGATTTCCTTGGAACCTTTCTGATAGTTCATTTTTATTGCGAAAATTGCATATTAGCCCTCATACTTCTCAAAATGTTTCTGAATGCTCATTTTTGATGGTTTAATTGCATAGAAGCCCCTGCATTCTTATGAAATCATTCTGGATGCATGTTTTTGCTGGTTAAATTGCATTTAGACCCTTGGACTTTATTGAAACTTTCCAGAATGTTCTTTTCTTTGGTTTATCCGCATTTAAACCCCTGGAATGTTTGAAAACTTTTCTAACGCATGTTTTTCCTTGGGTAAATTGCATTTTAACCCTCAGACTTTACTGAAATTCTTCTGGATGCTTTATTCTATTGGGCAATTTGCAATTTAGCCCATGTACTTCATTGATATTACTCTGATTACCTGTTTTCAGGGGTAAAATGACCATTTTGCCCCTGAAACTTCTTGGACCTTTTCTAGATCATTTTTCTTGCATTTTTACCCTGATTTTATGCTGAATTGATTTAAATGCTTATTTAGGTGGTAAAATTGCATTCTGACCCCTAGAGAATTTCATTTTGACTAGGAATGCACATTTCACCCTAGATTTCCTCATAATTGCATAGAATGTGTTTCCCTATGTATTTTCGATGATTTGGGCTTCTGAGCTTTTTGCACAAAACCCCCTGCATTTTTCATATTTGCATCACACTTGCATTTTGCATGGCTTTTCACATCTTTTGCATAGATTTTCTCGTCTTTTCTTCCTGGCTTTGCGTATGTTTTCCTAGCTTGATTCCGGCTTGGTTTTCTCGTCGTTTCCCCGATTTCTCTCGAGTTTCCGTGGTTTTGACTTGTTTTGGTTTTCCATCGCCCGAGGGCGTACAGTAAAAGGCTTACAAAGCCGACTTGGTCTCGAAATGAGGATTATTTTCCCCTTTTCCCTAATTTCTGCTGTTTTGCGAGATGCTTTTCGAGAATTTCACGATTTTCATGATTTTCCTCATCGCCCAAGGGCGTATAGTAAAGCGGCATTAAAAGTGCCTACATTTGACCCTCGAATTAACATTTTCCCTTGATTCCTTTTCTTTGCTTTGATTTGGCATGTTTTCAGTCATCTTCATGCATATGAATATAGAATAAGCAAGCATACATTCATTAGCCATTGACAGTAGGAAACCTAGAAAGATCGAGTTTTCTCGGGCGCATGGGGTGCCTAACCCCTTCCGCATGCGTAACCAGAATCCCTACCCTTTCTTTGGCCCACATTCATTTGTGCATTGTCCATTAGGCACGGATCACACATGCATTCTGCATTTTGTTTTGTTTCATGATTTTCTTGTGTTTGTTTTGGTTTTCCTCGTCTTTCCATTAAAAGACTAGGTGGCGACTCCTTTCCTTATCTTTTTTTTTGTCTTCCCTTGGTGTTTCTGGGTCTTGTCTCTTCTTTCGGATTCACCATCTTCATCGTGATCGTATCGGATCTCCTCGTGTGTTTCCACACACTGAGAAGTAGGAGAGCCGCGCAAGGGTTCCACCGGCATGGTCACACCCTTTCTCTGGTCCATATTGATTTGTGCACTACATCCATTAGGCACGGAGCATGCATATGTTTTCTTTGCCTTGGTTTCTTTTGGATTTTTTCCTTTATGATTGGTTTTCCTCGTCTTTCCATTGAAAGACTAGGTGGCGAATACTTTCCTTATCCTTTTCTTATCTTTCCTTGGTGTTTCCGAGTCTAGTCTTCTTTTCCAGATTCACCATCTTCGCCGTGACTGTATTGAGACCCCTCGTGTGCATCCACGCACCGTAGGAGAGTCGTGCAGGATTCCACCGGCATGGTCACAGGAACTGGCAACTCCGCTGGGGATAACCAGATTCTAGCTTTCGTTTTGGTTTTCTTACTTGTCTTTGGTCTATATACTTTGTGCTTGTCTACTTGTTTTGTTTTCTTGTACATATTTGACTGAACATGCCTTTTTGCTCCTTTCCACACCATTGCTATGCCACCGCACATGCACATGACCCAATTCATACTTTTTGTTGAGATACTTGCTTTTATTCACTTACTTGTGAGCACTACACCATCATAGGTCAAGTTCATGCCTTTTTAGATGCCATGATAGTGTGTTTTATCCCCTTTTTGTATTTGCCATGATTTGGAGAGTAGAGACATGTTTGCCTCCCTATCTGGTTAAAATAAAACACACAAAACTCAGTTAAACGAATAATAAGGCATAATTAGAGACCAATGCTCACAATTCCCCATGGTCTAATAAAACACAAGTAAAAGACACAAAAGCATATTGCATGAATGATCATTTTAGAAAGCATGCATCTTCTCCTCTAAGTCCACCAATAGTTTGTGAAGGACATTTCTGGTAGCCCGTTCTATAGCTTTAGCGTAGGGCATGTTGCTAGTTTGTCCCCCCTTGTCTGGGGTCGTGTTGGTGCTAGTAGAGGGTACAACTCCATGCTATTGCAGGAGACGAGGCCACCAACACACCACCCGTTCACTGCCTGTGCTTCGGCCAGGATTTAGAACAGGAACCTACTTTTCTGACCGGAGTCAAAACCAAAAACCCATGAGTGCGTTCTGTGTGGTCAACCTTATATGGGACATGCATGGTGAGAGAGTGCACTTTAGGACATTCATCTGCTTTATGTGTCATGGCATGTTGCTTTAATAACTCGCATTTGTCTTTGTGTCATTGTCTTGGTTCTTATACCTATTTTCCCAAGTAGCTTGTTGTGAGATCCTCAGCTAGGAGCTTAGGTGTCAATGTTGCGGACAGCCTCCTATGGTTGTTTTCTCTTGCCTTTTCCGAACTACTGATCACTTTTTGACTGTGGTTCGTCTTAGAGCCCGTGCATTTGTCTTTGCCGCAACTCCATTCATATTCTCTCGTGGTTAGCCATGGCCCAACCAACTAGCGAGCCCCCTATTGTTGTTTTGGAGGAAATCCTTGATTCGGTTCCTCCATCTTTCACTTCTTCTAATTTCCCTTCCCTCCATTCATTCCGTTTTGGAGTTCAAGGGGACTCTGAACCCACTTTGGGGCATTCGTAGGCACTCATCGCTTGGGAGCTTGTCACCGAATCCATTGTGATGATCTCTACACAGGTTCCAGAAGTGCAAGATGCACCTCTTTCCTCGAGCTTTCCTGTCCCAGGAATTCAATCGGCTGCGGCTACTTCTTCCATAGGGTCCGTCCCTTTCCCACTCTTGCCTTCTGACCCATCCATCGGTGAGTCTTCTGCCATGCAATCACAGCATCTGATGGCCCTCGCAAGGAGGCTGTAGTGCATGGCTCTCTATCCTGGTCCTACTTCTGCTCCTTTTCCCTTGACCCCTAAGGTTTCGATGTAGACCACCTTAGCATTGCAGGCTCATTCCACAACACTTTCGCCCATGCCATCACCTCAGCTCTTCACTGCTTCGACGATGAGGGCGTCATCTTTGCCTCCTGCACCTTCATTGCACTATGCACAACATGTGACTTCATCACCTGGTGGCCAGTCATTTGGGCTGGCTGGTGAGCAGCATGCCTCGAGCTCATTGCCCAGAATCATATCGGCACAACAACTGTTGCTCCCTCACACTGCATCTTGCACGACACAGCATGCAATCCATTCATTCCCTTTGCATCATATTCAAGCTCATCCACGCATGACAGCTTTACACTCATCACCTACGCACAGGTATGCTGGCCTTACGCCTTGACACCATGAGGCGTTAGGGTGGATCCAAAGGAAGGCACACGCGCAACCCATACGGCATACGTGGTACCCACATCGGTTGCTCTTGCTTCGTCAGCAGCAACCTCAGACGTTCTCCTGGCAAGGATCGGTGATCTGAAAAGAGCGCTTCGTTAAGTGCAAGGTGGGGAACACCAGTCCTACCACTTCCGGGACCTCTGCTATTTTCCAAAGGTGACATTCCCCTCGAATTTCCACATTCCGGAATTTGAAAAATATAATGGTAGTGGCTGCCCAATATCTCATTTGAAGGCGTATTGTGGAGACCTTGCGCAGCTTCAGGGCAATGAGAGGCTTCTGATCGACAGGGCCGACACTTAGATGGTCTACATCCCTCGACATGGCCTCTATTAGGACTTGGATCGACCTCTTTAAGGCATTCCTAGAGCAATACTCCTTCAATCTTGACTTGATCTCTAAGCGAGAGGATCTTGTCGCAATCCACAGGGCCCTCACGAGTCATTTGGGGAGTATGTCGGTCGTTGGTGTACACTAGCCTTTTAGATCAAGAATAGACCCTCTAATGAGGAGTCTATCGAGATCATTATAAAAAGAGCACAAGCAGTGACTGGGGCTTTGCTCAACATTCAGCCCATGACTACTTTTGCATCTCTGATTCAGGCTTGCACTTGCGTGGAGAATTCCCTGAAAGGTGGGAACTTCCTTGCACTCTCTACATTCGCCAAGCAGGCCGCTTCTTTTGGTAGCAGCTTCAACAACAACACTGTCAACATCGGCAACGTCAAAAGGGCAGTTGTCGCTTTCATCGAGCCTTCTGAGAAGCCTACTAGAGTGGAGAGCCAACCTGATCAGAACCAATTAGCATTTGCACCTAACTCTCCACACACCACATACACACACTCCACCATTGAACCAGTGCATCACGTTGCACCGGTTCTACAAGGACAACAACCTAAGCAGAGGCGTGGTTGTCGCACTGAAAGTGACTTCACTCCACTAGGTAGGCTGCTGAGTGCCCTATTCCCTCAGATTGTGACACTTTTGCGACTCCCAGATCCTCATTCGCCACCAAACCCACTCCCAGGGTGGTATGACGCAGGTGCACATTGCGAATATCATCGAGCCTTGGGACACTCAACTGATAATTGCCACACTCTCTGGGATGTTGTTCAGAGCTTGATCGACAAAGGAGCTATTGTCGTCAACGCACAGGAGGCAGTATCCACACCTGCACCAACATCTGCACACCCTAGTGTAGCCAACCTCTCCTCATCTGAGCCTGCATGCTTTGAGGATGTTTGAACTTCAGGGGTTTTCCTCTTTCTCCCAGTTCTTTCCTAGGGAATCCAATGGGCATCATTAGCCTAGTTTGTTCTTTTTTCTTTTCTGCAACATTCACATATGTCGCTCTTGTTCTAGTTCCTCTTTAGCCTAGTTTGTCCTCTTGTATTTTCTCAGTTCTGTCCGACGACACTCACGTGTGCCACTCTTGCTCTTGTTCCTCTGCGGGGGGTCTAACCTAAAGTTTGCTCGTTTGCCATGCATTGATCTGTCCCAGCACGTGCAAATACCCTGGATCAAGTAGGGGACAACTGTCACAGTAGATATCAACTCCAACAGAAATACAGTCTTAATGTCACCAGCTGTCACAGTAGATATCAACTTCAACGTTCACAGTGACAAACTTAGTTTTAATAATGATTTTGATGGCTTCGGTTGCACTTGCCTTGATTCCGGTTTCCAGTGGCATTGCAGGGAGTTACTTTAAACCCCAATGGCATCGGCAACACAACAACAACAAGGATAGGAGCTGTATCCTTTCTTCCCTTTATTTCCTTTGTTTTTCTTTGCATATACCAAAACACAAAAAAAATAAAAAATAGAAAAAGCACAAAAGTTGAAAATAAAAGAAAACAAACAAAGCAGAAAAACATTAAGAACAATAAAAAACAATAGTTTGCTTGTCAATAACATTTTGCCCAAGGATGAAAAATTGGAAAGGCTCGCCTATGTCAGAATGGATTATCCCTCCTTAGTTGTCACTACTTAGACAACCAAGTTGGCAAGTGAGCCACCAAGCATCAAAGCCAGATGAAATGTCCAAGCTCCGCAAGGATCCTGCACCTCTAAGATGGAGATAAAATGCTAGGGGTGACTAAGATTGTGAGCTTGAAAAGAAAACATACATTCACAAGGGCATAAAAGAATAGAGAAAACAGAAGGCGAAGACAGAAGTCAGCCCAAGAGTGAGAGGCGTGCGTTGTAGCTCTACCTTTATCGTACCTTGGAGAGGAGTTGGAGTATGCACTCAGTAAAATCACACCTTCGAGGGATTGACCCACCCTCTTGCAATAAAGGCCTCCTGAATACATCAGGCACTTATTACCTCCAAGTCAAGGTTAGAGTGAAACCACACGTCTATAAGGGTGTAAAAGAAAAGTCAATGATGTTGAAAAGTAAAAGCAGGTGTAGGACCTTAAAGAGTATGGCATGGAGCCAGGTTCATTACACTACCTAATATATAGCAAGTTTGAGTGCCACCACTACCCAGCAAGACCCACCAATGACTTGCGAATCTCTGTTGTGTCAACTGAGTCAAAGGTGTCATCCTCCTCTAACAGGTGTACAGCTTTCCAGCCTAACTGAGGGCAAATGAACAGCTGAACTAAACAAGCATGTGATCTAGATAATGAACTCATTAAGCAAGCAAAACAGTAAATGTAGAAAACAAGCAACTAAGATCAAGGCATGCATTTCTTGAACAAAAAGGTCCTCTTAAATAACTAAATTGTTCACAATGGTAGAGTCCACCACAATAGTCATAATCATCACAGTTTTGCTTTGATGAATTCTTTTTGCATATGGAATTGTTCAACAGGATTTTCGCCAAGTACCTTTAGCCAGGGGCATTTCAGTTGCTCTTTGGTTGAAAGTTACATATCATGTGCTTGACAAAACACCAGCTACAGTGTAATTGAACCAGAATCTTCGACCAGGGGCATGTAAGCTACTTTGTGGAAAGAAGGATTGTTTTGAGAACACTTGGTGCGAATTATTGTCCAAACGATGGTCAAGTGCACATTCTCATAAAGAAGTGACATTCATTACATAGTGGCTCCTACAAAGCGACAACTACAGCAGGACATTGCAGTGAGTCAGGCATCAGATCTGGGGCATCGTTGGCATGTCACAAACACTCTGAATTCGCGATGGCATTGGGCATAGACAACAGATCCCCAGCTGTTCCAACTGATATTCCCCACATCGGCGACGATCCTGGGTGCACTGGTACTTGAATAAGATCCCCTTCGTGAACTTCTGTTAGCTATAATAGTTATCTGGGGCCCCCCAACTTTCTTCAGTTCCGTTCTTTCAGCAACATCCTTAGCTTTCTGACACCAGGGGCATGTCACATGCCTTTTGGTATTAATCCCCAGTTACCAGGGGCATGCCAGCTGCCATTTGGTATTGTTCTCCTGATATCGGTATTATGTCATTTGCCCTTTTGGTATCTTGCCTTATTAACCGTCACCGACTGCCTCTCGATTGGTGTGTTCGCTTTTTGGATTTCCAAACCATCACCACCTGCTTCTCAGATGATGTGTTCATTTATCCTCCTTTTGGACCCTCATCGACTGCCTCTCGGTTGGCATGTTCTCTTTTCGGATTTCTGAACCATCACTGCTTGCTTCTTGGATGATGTGTTCGTTTATCCTCCTTTTGAACCATTACTGACGGCCTCTCGGTTGGTGTGTTTGCTTTTTTAATTTTCGAACCATCATCGCTTGCTTCTCGGATGATGTGTTCATTTATTCTCCTTCTGAACCGTCACCGACTGCTACTCGGTTGGCATGTTCGCTTCTCGGATATCTGAACCATCACTGCTTGCTTCTTGGATGATGTGTTCGTTTATCCTTCATCTAGATCGTCATCGACTGCCTCTCGGTTAGTGTGTTTGCTTTTCAGATTTCCGAACCATCACCTCTTGCTTCTCAAATGATGTGTTCGTTTATCCATCTTCTGGACCATCACCAACTACCTCTCGGTTAGCGTGTTCGCTTTTCGAATTTCTGAACCATCACCGCCTACTTCTCGATGATGTGTTCGTTTATCCTCCTTTTGAACCGTCACCGATTACCTGTCGATTGGCGTGTTCGCTTTTTGGATTTTCGAACCATCACCGTCAACTTCTTGGATGATGTGTTCGCTTATCCTCCTTTTGAACCGTCACCGATTGCCTCTCGGTTGGTGTGTTTGCTTTTCGTATTTCTGAACCATCATCGCTTGCTTCTCCGATGATGTGTTCGTTTATCCTCCTTCTGAACCGTCACCGACTGCCTCTCGGTTGGCGTGTTTGTTTTTCAGATTTTTGAACCATCACCGCCTGCTTCTTGGATGATGTGTTCTTTTATCTGCCTTCTAAACTATCACCGACTGCCTCTCGGTTGGCGTGTTTGCTTGTCGAATTTCTGAACCATCACCGCCTGCTTCTCGAATGATGTGTTCATTTATCCTCCTTTTGAACCATCAACGACTACCTCTCGGTTGGCGTGTCCGCTTTTCAGATTTCGGAACCATCAAAGCTTGATGATGTGTTCATTTATCCTCCTTCTGAACCATCACTGACTGCATCTAGGTTAGTGTGTTCACATTTCAGATTTCCAAACCATCACCGCCTAATTCTCGGATGATGTGTTCATTTATCCTCCATCTGGACCATCACCGACTGCCTCTCAGTTGGCGTGTTCGCTTTTTTGATTTTGAAACCATCACCGCTTGCTTCTCGGATGATGTGTTCGGTTGTCCTCCCTCTGAACCATCACCGACTGCCTCTTGGTTGGTGTGTTTGCTTTTCGGATTTTCGAACCATCACCTCCTGCTTCTCGGATGATGTGTTTGTTTATCCTCATTCTGAACCGTCACTGACAACCTCTCGGTTGGCGTGTTTGCTTTTCGAATTTTTTAACCATCACTGCCTGCTTCTCGAATGATGTGTTTTTTTATCCTCCTTATGGACCGTCACCAACTGCCTCTCGGTTGGCATGTTCGCTTTTCAGATTTCCAAACCATCACCGCCTACTTCTTGGATGATGTGTTCATTTATCCCCCTTCTGAACTGTCACCAACTACCTCTCGATTGACGTGTTCGCCTTTCAGATTTTCGAACCATCACAACCTGCTTATCGGATGTTGTGTTAGTTTATCCTCCTTCGAAACCATCACCGACTGCCTCTCTGTTGGCGTGTTCGCTTTTCAGATTTTTGAACCATCACAGCTTGCTTCTCGGATGATGTGTTTGTTTATCCTCCTTCTAAACTGTCACCGACTGCCTCTCGGTTGGCGTGTTTGTTTTTTAGATTTTTGAACCATCACCACCTGCTACTCGGATGATGTGTTCGTTTATCCTCCTTCTGAACTGTCATTGACTGCCTCTTGGTTGGCGTGTTCGCTTTTTGGATTTTCGAACCATCACTTCCTACTTCTCGGATGATGTGTTCGTTTATCCTCCTTCTGAATAGTCACCGACTACCTCTCGTTTGGCGTGTTTACTTTTCGGATTTCCGAACCATCACCGCCTGCTTCTCGGATGATGTGTTCGTTTATCATCCTTCTGAACTGTCACTAACCGCTTCTCTATTGGCGTGTTTGCTTTTCGACTTTCCAAACCATCACTGCCTGCTTCTCGGATGATGTGTTCGTTTATCCTCCTTTTGAACCGTCAACACTGCCTCTTAGTTGGCGTGTTCGCTTTTCAAATTTCTGAACCATCATCGCCTGCTTCTCGGATGATATGTTTGTTTATCCTCCTTTTGGTCTATCATCGACTGCCTCTCGGTCGACGAGTTCGTTTTTCGGATTTCTGAACCATCACCACCTGCTTCTCGGATGATGTGTTCCTTTGTCCTTCTTCCAAACAAGCACCGACTACTTCTCGATTGACTGATTTGCTTTTCTGCTTTGTCTTCTTTTACCAAGTGCTTTCTTCGGATCTTCTGTCAACTCACCTGTGGGATGATATCCCGAACTTTCCGATCAGTCAACTTGCTAGTAGGTCCGAGACCTACCATGCCCCATTCGATCCTTGCTGAGAGAGTTTGGTATTAGTGGTGCCCCCTTTGGTTGTGCTCCGGATTGAGTACACCAATCTCTTTCTGTGGACCGGTACCCTAAACTGCCAGATGGGCACCTATCTAGGTGTCTTTCCTATTGGTTAGCAGGTCTGGTATCCTATTGTGCCTTCTTTCTCTTGGGTTGGTATCCCGAACTACCCGGGCAATACTTGTGGTGCCCGATGGATTCTCCACTCACTTTGTTCCTTCCCTCCTTTTGGGTTGATAGCCCGAACTATTCTGATGACTTCTGTGACTAGTCAGTTTTCGGTCGGCAAGCACCGTGAGTCTTGTCTGGCACTTTTCTTGACAAGTGTGATAACTAGTCATGTCTTTTAGGAGCTGATTGGTCGTCAACTTGTCAGCATTTGTCATTAGTATTGGTTTCTGTGGTTTCGGATTCGTTTGTGGCATTCCAGGAGGCAGGACAAGACTTATGGTGCTTTCACTGACTGGTAGCTGGTTGCCAATAGCTAACTCTTTCTTGCATCTTTGAGCAGGGCATCTTCGTCAACTCCGAGCGATGATCTCCTCCTCTTGATCTCTTTTCCTTGTAAAAAGGGGTGGAGTGTCTCTATCAACCCTGAGCATCAGTCTCTGTTCCATTCGTCCTCCGATCTCACTCAGGGAGGGGCATCTGTAGACACCCCATATGCTTGCAGTGAGACCTTAAACCCTAAAAATAACCTAAATCAAATTCAAAATTCAAAAATCGAACTCGAAACCCTAAAATTAGCTTTAAAACCCAATCCAAACCCTAAACCCTAGGTTTTTTTTTTTTTATACCTAGAAATTGAAGGGCCCGAGGAGACCCAAAATAAGATTACTGAGATGCAACGGAATACAAAATAGTGGGGCTATTTGCGCCTAGAACGTATGTATGGCAGCCCAGCCATTTCCAAACAAAAACTGCTGCGAATAAAATTAGACAGCTCACCAGCAGAAGACAGAAAGTGGAACTGCTGAGAGTCAACGCCAAGATTTGCCAAGCTATCAGCAATCGCATTAGCCTCCCTGAAGATATGAGAAGTGGAAATGGATTACTGCACCAGCGACAACACGCCCTTCCACTCATTCCGGAGCCTCTAGTCGAAGCACCGACCACCCTGCAGCATGGAAACCAGGATCTCAGAATCAGATTCGATCACCAGGTCCGACAACCAGAGACCCAACTGCAAGCAAAGACTAAGGCCATCCTTCAGAGCTTTGAACTCAGCCACCATATTAGTACAATTGCCGTAAAAATTGGACACAACAGCAATGAAGTGGCCCCGATGATCCCTGATGACAGCACCACCCCCCCAGGACTGGGGTTGCCCCGAGCAGCCCCATCAACGTTCAGTTTTAGAGCACCAACTGGAGGTTTCGTCCAGGAGACAGGAATGTGGGAGAACTTAGCAGATGGAATCCCAGTAATATTGAAGCTCATATGGAGAATGGAGACTTCCTTCTCATTAAGGCACTTAAGGTTCTTCAGCAAAAAGGCAAAATCTGACATCCAACGTCTGATTTACTGTAGAATCTGGTAGAGAGAAAAAGATTTGCCCCCATACCTGGTAGAGCACCTGGCCTTCCATAACTCCCAAAGCACGGCAGCAGCCATTAGGCGTTGGAAGCGTTGAAGGAAGGACTCCTTGCTGCGTTTGATGAAAAGGTTATGCAGCCATTAGAAGAAAGACAGTTCCGAACCTTTGTCCAAGTGGAAACAGCCTGCAAACCAGTTCCAGCAAATAGATGCCCATTCACCTGCAAATAAGATGTGGCAGGAGTTTTCAGCTTGAGGGTTAATCCGGCAACAAACACATTTGGAGGGCAAAGCAAAGCCCATCCCCTGAATCTTGTCGTCCGTAGGTAGTCTACCCCAGAAGAGCCTCCAGAGAAAGAAGGAGACTTTGGAAGAAAGAAAAGCACCCAAATCCCAGAGCCCCACCACACAGGAGCGCGCTTGGCACGACACAATTTCCATGTAGACTTAACAGAGAAGGAACCATCCACATTGAGGTCCCAAACCATGGAATCTGCATTGATGTCCACCTGAAGGTTAAGAATTCCTTGAAGAATGTCCTCTGGAAGCCTGAGGTCGAACAGAGCAGAAGAATTCAGAAAGGCCTCCTTGACCGAGAGCTCTGGATCCTGAATGAAGGTATCGGTGATCTCAGCAAGGACACCAAGACGAGACCAGTTATCAAACTAGAAGCTCACGCGACCCTGACCAATGGACCATTGAATGTGGTCCCTCATAGCAATCCAGGCCTCCTGATCCGCTTCCACCTAGCAGGGCCCTTAACCAGAGGGAGATCCTCTGCCATCTCACCATGCCTTCCCCTCATGAAGGCAGCCCAAGGAGAATGCCCAGCCTTCACTCTCCAAGCCAGCTTCATACGTAGAGAAACCATGACATCCCTCAGATTTCTCACCCCCAGACCACCCGCTCCCAGAGTGGAGCAAACATTAGTCCACGACACCCAGTGGCGTTTGTGAGTCCCCTATTGATCACCCCAAAGGAAGTTAGCAAAAATCCGGTTCAATATATCTATGACAACACCAGGGATGTCAAAAATGGAGAGCAAATGGATTGGGATGTTGGAGAGGACATGCTTTATCAAGATTAACTTACCACCTGGTGAAAGAAACTTGGCGTTCCACCCTTTAACTCTATGCAATATTTTCTTCACCTGATCTTCAAAATAGACCTGCTTCCTCATGCCTTTGAAGATTGGACATCCCAGGTAGGTGAAGGGGAGGGAGCCATGAGGAAAGGCAGTGAGGTGGTGTATCATGTTGACCCTGGATTCCCTAAGATTCTTGGAGGTGAGGAAGAAGCTTTTGGCAGGATTAATCTTCTATCCAAGGGCACATTGGTACTGCTTTAAAAACTCCATCGTGGCCTGAACAGATTGCCATCTCCCATTCAGGAAGATCATGGTATCATCAGCAAACAGAGAATGCGTGATCACAGGACAATTCTTGTGGGCAAAAAAAGGAAGAAGAGACCCATTCTCGCGAAGCTTGGATAATCCTCTACTCAACACCTCCTCAGCCAGAATGAAGAGGGCAGGGGAGATAGGGTTGCCTTGCCTCAGACCCCTAGACCCCATGAAAAACTCAGTGGAGGAGCCATCAATGATGACAGAAAAGCAATTAGAGACCACACACTGCTTGAGAAGACACAGAGTCTTGGCATCAAATCCAAAATGGCTGAGAACCTCAAACACAAAAGTCCCAGTTAAGCCTGTCAAAAGCTTTCTCCATGTCAATGTTAAGCACCACATTGCCACCCTCATGTCCATAGTCAATGTGTTGGATAAGCTCCTG
>JAMKQA010020459.1:0-11779 GCA_024699735.1 Posidonia australis | reverse complement strand
CACACCCAAATCCATTTGTTTGGGGTTCCACATGCCTCCATGTTGTTACACGGGGCAAACAACATTCACATAAACCCACCATACCATAACAACCACTTAACATTCATTAAAAATCACCTTTTAACCTTTAAAAGTCAGGACAAAAACGGCATACCGAATTTTCAATCTGGTATACCGAAACCCCCTATTTCGGTCGTCTAGAAAATTTCGGTCTACCGAAACCTGGGTCCTGGCCTAATCTGCTAGGATTTCGACATACCGAATTTTTTCGGTATACCGAATTCCCCGCAGACAGGGCACACCCCTGCTCAGGCAGCGAAAATCGCCCCAAGTGGGAGTCCCGATCGGACCCCCCAAACATGCATCATAAATTTCCATAAAATCATGGGGTGTAGACCCTCAAGTCTACTACAAAACCCCTCAAACCATCATGATTTCATCAACCACACAGTTCAAACGAAAATCAAAAGGGGAAGGGGCTCAAGAATGGCCACTGTAGCCTTCAACCTCAAAATCACATTTTCCCACAAACATGAATCCTAACCACATGATCTCTACATTCTCATGCAATACAACACATTTCCATTCATTTCATGATTTTTCTACAATTTCCATGCATTATCATGATTTTCATGCAAATAATCCTATTATCAACAAAACACCAAACGGAGGAAAAGGAAGGGGTCGCGTACCTGGCACAGCCCCCGGTGACCTTCCCTACACTCCTGCGAACCTCCTCGCGCCCCGGCGAAGCCTCCTTTGCCGGCAGAACACACGGGCGGCTCACCACCTCCTTGGTTACACGCCGATCCTCTCCCTCTCCTCCTCTCTCTGTCACACCTTCCTCTCTCTGCATGTCGCGACCTCCACTTATCCTCCTCTCCACCCGCATCGCGCCAGCCGCGCATCGCATCAGAGGAGACGGTGAGGCACGGACCAGTGTCGCTGGTGGCACGGGTCGGGGAAGGGAAGGGAAGGGGACAGGCAGAAATGTATGCGGCTCGTGAGAGGAAGGAAAGGAAGGAGAAAAAGAAGGAAAAGAAAGGAAGAAAAGACAGGCACGCAAACCAAGGCAACTGTGCATCCTCAAATCGGACTCCACAAGGATCCCAAATCACAGGCAGATGAACAGAAAGCCAACCACAGCCTCACACAACCAAGAAACAACAGATTAACCATTAATAAACCATTATACACAATATTGCAAATAATTACATGGTTTATAATAAAAATGGATAATCAGGCGCAGATGTCACAAATAATGTCCTTACAAAATCCTATTTCTCTTGTAGTGCTGCCACTACTTCCTATGCCACCACAACAAATATTGGTGCATTACTAGCATCTAAGGATAGTTTCTGGATATTAGATTTATGAGCTACAAACCACATGTTAGGTTTTCATGATCTTTTCACCTCCTTGTCTCATATCAGATTTATTTTCATTGAAAATGGTGGTCAATGTCCTATTCATGGTGAAGGGGTTGTTTAGGTCTCTTCCCGATTATCTCTTGAAAATGTCCTTTATATATCAATTTTATTAGTTAATTTGCTTTCTATTAGTGCTATCACCAAATCCTTATCCTACAAAGTAACCTTCTTTCCTTATTGTTGTGTCTTTCAAGATTTGTAGATAGGGAAGATGATTGGTTTGGGTTGTGAAGCTAGTCATGGCCTCTACATGTTCGTTTGTGATAATATTCCTGTGGGCTTTCGGTGTTTTGTTTCAAAGCATGAGTCGTTACTAATGTGGCACTATCATCTAGCTCATCCCTATTTCAATAAACTTCAGCAAGCATTGCCTTAGTTGTTGCTTGAGTCTTTTAAGAGTGAGCCTTGTCAGTTAGAAAAGTATTATCGTGCTTCCTATCGTCGTAACTCTGGTTTTGTTAGTAATAGTTCATTTGAGTTGATTCATTTTGATATCTAGGACCTACTCGTGTGTCTTCTGTTTCTAGGTTTCGTTATTATATTGTGTTTGTTGACAAATACTCTTGGGCCTCATGGGTGTACCTGCTTAAAGATAGGGCACATGTGGCAAATGTAATCAAGAAAATTTTCAAAGAAATAAAAACCTAGTTTTCTACTTCTACTTGCTTGTTTCATTTGGATAATGCTTTGAAGTATGTTTAGTCTAAGATTTTTGAGTTTTGTGCATCTTTAGGTATCTTACACCAAACCTCCTGCCCACATATATTTCGACAGAATGGGGTTGCTAAGCGTAAACATCATTATATCTTTGATGTTACTCGCACTTTTATGATTCAAATGAATGTCCCAAAATCTTTTTGGTTTGATGTTGTTCTCACTACGTCCAATCTTGTAAATAGGATGCCTTTTATCGTTTTTTTGAGACATTCCTCTTTGTCATTTGCACCCTAATAATATCCTTTTTCATCTACCTCTACGGGTGTTTGGTTGTGTTTGTTATGTACAAGATTTCATACTTGGACTTGACAAACTCTCACCTAGATCTATAAAGTGTGCTTTTCTTGGGTATTCTTGGACTCAGAAAGGCAACAAATGCTACAGTACTTCTCTTAGAAGATATTTCATTTTTTGCTGATGTCTCCTTTTTTAAGTTCACTTCCTTTTAATTTTGAGTAGTCTATGAAGCGCCTACGCCTGACCTGGCGCTTGTCCCTATTCCTTTTTCTCCTATCAACCCAAAGTTAGGTTATACAACACCTTGTGTTATTCCTCTTGCTACTCGTCCCCTATAAGTATATACTCTTTTCCATTGGGGAAATCCATCAGCTTCATCATTAGTTGATGCTACTCTCACGTCTGTAGATCTACCTCCCACCAATCTTGACATTCCTATTACACTGCGTTGGAGTAAGTGATCTGTTACTACCTATCTTATTTCTCACTTTGTTTCTTGTGATCATCTTTACCCACATTTTTGCCATTTTGCTTTATCTATTTCCTATGAATCTCTTCCCAGGAATTACTTAGAGGCTTCACAAAATTTGCACTAGAATACTACTATGGATGAGGAAGTCCATGCCTTATAGTTCCAAGATACTTGGACATTGGTTTCTTGTCTTGTTGACTCCATAGTAATCAACTACAAATTGGTATTTACTATCAAGTATTGACCAAATGGCTCCATTGATAGATATAATGTAAGATTGGTGGCTAAAGGATACACAGACATTTGGTGTTGACTATGTAGAGACTTTTTCCCATGTCATTCGCTACAATTCTATCAGAATTTTCTTATCTCTTTCCATCAACTAGGTTTGAGAACTTTATTAGCCTGATGTTAAAAATGCTTTTCTCTATGTAGACTTAGAGGAGCAGGTCCTCATGAAGCAACCACTTGAGTAAGTTGCTTAGGGGAGAAAATATGGTGTGTTAAATCAGAAAGACAATTTATGGCCTCAAACAGAGTTTCAGAGCTTGGTTTGATAGGTTCAATTAGATTATTATCGGAGCTGGTTTTCATCGATGTACAATTGATCACTCTGTTTTTATCAAAAGGAGAAGTGGTGGTAGTGTCATTCTTTCTTTTTATGTTAATGACGTCCTTTTAACTGGTAGTGATACTAGTGGCATTGTAGAGACCAAGGAGTATTTGGGTAGTCATTTTACAGTCAAAGACATGAGCAAACCAAGGTACTTCCTTGGAATTGCTGTTGAAAGAAAAAAAAAGGGGAAAAATAGGGAGAGGGGTTAGTGGGTGTGGGAGAGGAAGAGAAGAGGAGGAGGAGAAAATCGATATAGGAAGAAGAAGATGAAGATGGGAAAGGAGGTAGATGGTGCAGGAAGAAAAAAAGATTGCAGATAAAGAAAAGAGAGGGAGAGACGTGAGAGGGAGGGAGAGTTGGAGAGAGAGAGAGAGAGAAGAAGAGAAAGAAAAGAGAGAGGGAAGGAGAGAAGAAGACGAATAAGAAGATGAGAAAGAGAGAGTGACGATGTATGGTGAGAATCCTTGTTTTCCTTACTTCTCTCTTTGTTTTTCTCACATGCATGGGACTAATCTTGGAGTTGGTATTTCATGAAGGTGTTAGGAGCTTTGAGGATCATGAGGGAAGGTAGAGAGGCCATCGAAGAAGGTTTGGGGAGACATTGGACGGGAGGATTTGCCACTACTCGTTGCAACTCATCGACTGGAGGAGCATAACTTCAAGGTACACGCTCCACGTAGTCCTTTGCAGTGTATTTCAAGTTGGGATATTTGTTTGCATGTTTGATTCAAATCTCATGCATAATTTACAGCATTTAAGATAGATTTTTACATGATTAATTCGTGGAAATTTTCATTCATCATAATAAGTTACATGCATGTTTCATATCACTAGTTACTATTTGACCTTGCTGCCTTTACTTGAATATATCCTGAGCTATGATTATTGAATTTTTGAGATCTTGAATGCACTGGATAGATTATTTCAATATCTTTAATTTAGTATATTTCATGAATAATTCTGGATTGACTTGTAGCTTTGAATGTGTAACTTTCAGTAGTATGTTCTCGGGGGTGTACTGTTCACAGAGATGATATACAAGGATTATTTTAATAATATCTCAAGATTTGGATATCGGATTTTGGTATTTTAGTAGGCTTTAGAAATATAATTTTGATACCTTTAAAATGGTATACGGCATGGCTTTTTATCGCTTTAATTGATCTCCAAATCATATGAATTCAGTAGTAGAATTGGTTTCTAGGTTCTGTCTTTTTAGCTTTGACCTTGCTACCTTCTTTTAGCCGTATCTTGAGTTCTAAATGTCGGAATCAAGAATTTTCAATTACATATGGTAGATCACTTCTTTGTCTACATTTTGGTATATTATATGAATTTTTATGGACTTTGTGTTGCTCTACGTTGAATAAGATCAATAGCATGTTCTCGCAAGTGCATTGTTCACAAAGATGGCATGTATGGAATGTTTTAATGATTTCTTAGAATTTTGATATCGGATTTTGGTATTTTAATAGGCGTTAGCAAGATAAGTTTGAAATCTTTCAAATGATGTAAGGCACGGATTTTTTCTATGTCATTTTAGGCTCCAAATTAGGTGATTTTAGCAGAAGATTTTTAGACAGAGTTGGTCTTTTGGAAATGCAAACTTAATATATGTAAATACATGTTATGATTTTGATCCTTAAGATAAGATTTGAGTTGTATAATGGTTGTAACATGTTGGAATTAGCTTTGTACTTGAGCATAGCAATTATTGATGCTTTGCAATACCTAAGTTAGGTTTTAATGTAGTGTTTGTTGAGGTTGTGGTAGCATTGGTTACTGTGTAAACATGCTGCCTTTACTTGTCAATATCCCGAGTTGTGGATGTCGGATTCTTGTGTTTTTTATTGCATACAATAGATGATTTAGTTATCTTTGTCTTAGTATACGATTTACATTTTTTTGAGCTTGTGTAGTAGATTTTATGTTTTGATGTAGGTGGTGGTATTTATTGTCTTGTTTTGGCACCTGAGGTGCGTGTTGGTACCGCATAGCACCCACGTGGGTTGGGGGCATAGTTGGACCACAGGGTTTGGCCACATAGTTTTACAGTTTAGTGGATTGTCGCTCGTGTATTGGAGCTTTGTGTGGTATTGTGAATTGATTTTGAAATAGTTTTTAAAATGATTTGAGAAAATAAGAATATTTTTGGAAGATATATCATTGTTTTCTATTTGTGAAGACCGAGCGATTGAAGTTGAGGTATGTGGACCAATATGACTGAGGTTGAGGTTCAGGAGCCAAGAGTTCTGAAGGATTGTACCGACAGACTAGAGATGATTGATACCTTTGGAAGGTCATGTCCGTGTCCTAGGTTGAGGCTCTAAGTTGAGTGCTAACAGGGTCAGGGGTTAGAGTCCCTAGGCGGCTCAGGCACAGAGACTTGTGTACTGGTAGGTCAGGGGTTAGATTTCCTAGGTCACTTGAGTATCGAGGATGTCAATAGTGTGTACCCTATGAGTGTTGGCTAGAGCGAGAAATGCATGTGCTTCGCTTCATACGACATTCCAAAGTGGATAGTTGTGAGGGTTTTTCTGAGAGGAGGGACCTGGGATGGAGGGGCTTCTTCGCTAGGTGGCTTGTCTGTGGTAGTGTGTGTGCTTCGGCAACTGCTTGTGGTTGGTGTTGGTTAATTAGGCTTGAGTGACATGACACGTGTGTGTGTGTGTGTTGTTGAAGTGTACATGATATAGGACATTTAGACATTGTTGGCTGTCTGATCCGTACAGTGAGTAGTTTGTGGGTTTAGACCATGTGGTTTTCAATTACTCAAGATAGTTGAGTACTTTATGCTGTGTTGAGTTTTCAACATTTTTTATATTGAGTTTTGGATGCATGCTTTTATAAGTAGAAGTATCTGTGGATGTGGAATGGAGGGGCTAATGTAGGTTGTCGTCGTGTCCACTCACGTTGACGTCCTTTTGTGATTGCTACTTGTCTTTCGATGCTGGCTAACAAGACGCCTACAGGAGTTGTGGTTGATGTGGGTTCTCGGTTCAATTAGTCGGAGGAAGGATGCTACCTAGTGACGTCCTCATGCTATGCAATCTTCCTTCCCTTCAAAACAAAACAACAAGAAAATCTAGATTAGTCTAGGTGTAGTAAACAAAGTCAGAAAACAACAAATAACATGAATAACTAAAAATAATACTAACCGAGGGTTGTCCCCGTATGCATATGTCATGGGCTATTTTATAAAAATGTAATGATTATGTAAGAAAAATAATATGGGAACGATACTCCCTTCACTCACATGTTTTTTGGCGTGGAGTAAAGGAAGCGAAGGCACAGACTGAGCTCCGAAGACGTGCTTTGGCTTCAAAAGGACATGATCTTTGGGATCAAGATTTTCATGGGGAGATTGGACATGGAGGAGGGGCTTGTATCTCTCTGTCTCTGTCTCTCAAGGTTGTTTTCTCTCTCATGATCTCCCTTTAGGGTTTCTAAATGGCTTCTAGGGTTTTCAAAAGTGTCTCCCCTCAAACTCTTGACCTAGGGGGTTTATTTATAGAGCTTGGGGGCACCAAATCTCGTCAAAGACGAGTAATAGATCAAGGGTTAGGATTAAAATTGTTTTAAATGAAAAAAATATCAAATTAGTTGTCATCGTCGATGTGACCGGTGACAGAATCAATGTGTCGCCGCCTGTATAGGCAATGAAGCTATGGATTCCGATTTTGTTGGACGTGGTGAATCAATACCTAAAAGGTAATGAAATTTTCCATGATAGCAAGTCGCCGCTCTTAGAGGTGTCGAGCAACTAAAAAGGTAAAATTTTGAAAATTAGGATTCCGAAATATCCTCTTATGAATCTATTAACCAATAACTATCAAATCAATGATTTAAAATCATCTTCATAATAGAAAGATTTTAAATAAATTCAAATTCAATTTAAACTTAAAATGTTAAGTAAATCAAATTTGAAAATTTTAAATCTCCAAAATTACAAAAATATTAGTTAAAATCAAGGATATATTAGATTTAATATAGATTGACAATCATCCAGATGTTTTGGATTTTATCTTTATTTTTATGCATTATCTTGAATTAAATATAGCTATGACATATACAATGTGATAACTTATCTTAAGAATCTCGTTTTTTGATAAAATAAAGATAAGTAATCTTAATTATCATGTCATCCATATTTCTAGAATTGTTTTGAATTAATTGGCATTTATAATGATTTATATGATATGCATATATATTTAAGTGTTAGAAAATCATAGGAGTAGCGTTTGCGAAACAAGGTTCTTCCCTAGGTATTTGTGTTGTTGCACCATTGAGGTTTTGAGGAGGACACTTACGAGAGTGTGGATGTCATCATTATTCAGTACCCTTATCTTTTCACCTGGATATAATTTCAAGGACGAATTCCTTTAATGAGGTATGATGTAACATCTTGGAACTTGTTTTTTTGACTCATTTGCAATAATGATAAGTAATTTTGGATTTATTCCCCTTAATGGTTTTGAGTGTGGTTTGAACTTAATTTTTTGGTAGACTATGTGGTTTTTCTATAAATTGGATTTAGTGGTGATAGTTTGGTTTATTATTGAAGCATGAGAAGGAATTTTATTAAGTTGATTAATGAGTTTAATTTATATTTTGGTGCTTAATATAAGTGGTTATATCAATCATGAGTTGATGATTATGGATTTTGAAATCATCAGACATTTAAAATAGTTAAGTAAAGTGAATATTTTATTTAAGTGGATTTGATACAACTTGACCCAAGTGTGTGGTTAGAATTGAATTATACGTGTGATATGTGATTGAACTGGCAATGGTAATAAAGAGTGTAAATGTGTAATTGAGATTTGATGTAATATTAAAGTGAGTGTCGTTGGTACCTTGATGTAAATATCAATGGAATTTTTTTAAAGAGCTGAAACGAAGAAGCCAGTTGCTACAAAAAAAAGAAAGAAAAGAAAAGAAAAGAGAAGGAGAAGGGAGGGCTAGCGTTGCTGTTGAATGAATGAAAAAGGAAAAAAGAGAGAGGGGGTAGTAGGTGAGGGAGAGGAAGAGAATAAGAGGAGGAGAAAATCGATGGACGAAGAAGAATATGAAGAAGGAAAAGGAGGCAGATGGTGTAGGAAAAAAAAGATTGAAGAGAAAGAAGAAGAAGAAGAAGAAGAAGAAGAAGAAGAAGAAGAAGAAGAAGAAGAGAAAGAGAGTGTGCATGTGAGTGCATGGTGAGAGTCCTGTTTTTCTTACTTCTCTATTCGTTTTTCTCACATGCATGGGATTAACCTTGGAACTGGTAGTTCATGAAGGTGCTAGGAGCTTCAAGGATTGTAACTGTAATGACCTCCCAGTTGCTACCATCCGATCATAATTACTTTTTTTATTTTTTTATCTTTTTATTAACAATTATCACTATAGAAAACTAAGCATAAATTAATGAGTTGGGGAGGCTCGCCGGAAGAGGTACGCTGCTCCTCTTCTCTCTCATTCTCTTCTTTTAGCTTAATGAGTTTAATGCATGAAAATGATGAAAAATGCATGTAAAATCGTAGGAAAATAGTGGAATTGATGAGAATGAGTTGAATAGCATGAAAACATAGATATCATGCCGTTAGGATGGAATTTGGTAAGGATATACGAGATTTTGGGATGAAGGCTACAATAGCCGTTTTTGAGTCTCATCCCTTTGTGATTTTCGTGTGGATTGTGTCATTAATGAAATCATGAATGGTTTGAGAGGTTTTGAAGCAGACCCAAGGGTCTACACCCCCATGATTTATTAGTATTTTGTGATGTGTGTTTGGGGGGTCCGGTGGAGGCTCCCACTTCTGACGATTTTATCGACCGAAATAGGGAAATACCCTGATTGCGGGAAATTCGGTATGCCGAATTGAATTCGGGATACCGAAATCCTGACAGATTAAGCCAGGATAACTGGTTTTAGTAGGCCGAAATCACCTGATCGAACGAAATAGAGATTTTGGGTATGCCAAAAATGTTCGGTATATCGAACAAGCAGTTTTGGGTATACCGAACCTGAAATTCAGTTTGTCGTTTTTGCCCTGGCCCTGGTCTATGTAAACATGGATGTAAAATGAAGGATAAATGGTTTTAAAGGTATGTAAAGCATGTGTTAATGATGTTTTCCCCACGTAAATGACATGGAGGAATATGGAACCAAAATAAGTGTATTTGGGATTGGTTTTGGGTTTAAGGCCCTAAAACTGAATAAAAGAGAATAAATGTGACATCTGGGCCTGATTATCCATTTTTATTGTAAACCATGTAATTATTTGCAATATTGTATAAATGGTTTATTAATGGATAATCTGTTGTTTCTTGGATGTGTGTGATTGTGGTTGCCTTTTGTGCTCCTGTTTGTGTTTTGGGACCAATGTGTAGTCCAATTTGAGGATGCACAGTCGCCTTGGTTTGCGTGCCCGTTGTTTCCTCCTTTCTTCCTTCCTTTTTCTCCTTCTCTCACTCACGAGCTCACCACACACCCATCTTTTTTCCCTTCACCCTCCACCAGCCCGTGCCACCACCACCCAACGACCCATGCCTCATCGTCACCTCCGACACGATGGGTGGCTGGCGTGATGCGGGAGGAGGTAGGGATAAGAGAGGTGGAGGCGAGTGGACGAAGGTGAGCTGTGACGCGAGGAGAAAGAGGAAGAGGAAGAACGACATGTGCGCAACCGAGGAAGAGGTGGTGGCTGTCCGTGTGATCCGCCGATGGGATAGACTTTGCCGAGGTGCAAGGAGACTCGCCAGAGTGCGGGAAGGATCACCGGGGTGCCATTGGAGGTACGCGGCTCTGTCTCTACCTCGTTTACATGTTTCCTACTAATTATGCCTCAAGCATGAAAAATCGAAAAATTGTAGAAAAATAGTAGGAATGATGGAAATGAGTTAAATGATGTGAATGTGTAGGGATCATGCTAGATTGTGTGAATTTCTTGAGTTTTGAGGTGTTATGCCTTAAATATTTTAAGGTTTCACTCTAAGCATGCTTCCTTTACGAATTTATATCTTCTTGTGTGGTTGATTGAATCATGAATGGTTTGAGGGGTTTTGAAGTAGACTTATGGGTCTACACACCATGATTTTATGGAATTTCATGGTGTATGTTTGGGGGGTCCGATCGAGACTCCCACTTGGGCAAATTTCGCCGCTGCGGAAAAGGGGTGTGCCTTGTCTGCGAGGAATTCGGTATGCCAAATTTATTCGGTACGCCAAAATCCTGATAGATTAAGCCAGATGCCTGCTTTCGGAAGACCGAAAACACCTAGTCGACCAGAACAGGGGGTTTCGGCATACCGAAAATTTTAGGTATACCGAAACAGGGAAATTCGGAATACCGAATTGAAAATTCGGTATGCTGTTTTTGCCCTAAACCTAGAATGTAAAAATGTGAGTTTTGATGAATGTTAAGTGGTTTTAATGGAATCGTGGGTTTATATGAATGATGTTTCCCCATGTAATGACATGGAGGCATGTGAATCCCAAACAAATGGATTTGGGTGTGGTTTTGGGTTTTGGACCCTATTAACGAATGAAAAAGATGGTTTTATGTGGTTTTGGGCATGAGACCCAATTTATGACTTTAAGCATGGTTTTCATGGCTTGAGTTAGGACCCCAGTGGAGGGTCAAGTGTTGCAAGGAAATAGAGTCCTACAACGAAAAGAATGAAATGAAATGAAAAATGGTTTTGAAATGGAACACTGATAATGTGGTTGTCGAGCTCATAGCGGTGTAAGCTGAGCCTGGGTTTTCATACCTAGTTGTTCGGGTCACCGACGGTGTCGGCAGAGCCTAGGTTTTCATACCTAGTTCTTCAGGTCACCGAGTTCGTAGCGGTGTCGGCTGAGCGTCGGCTTTTGAGCCTAGTTGTTCGGGTCACCGACGGTGTAGGCTGAGCCTGGGTCATTGGACCTAGTTGTTCGGGTCACCGACTGGGGCGTCAGACCGAGACGTAACCCCGTGCACTTATGAAAATGAAATTGAGGCCGGTTGGTCGGGGTGGTGACATCTTGCACGGGGAATTTTATCACGGCAGTGCAGGAAGGTAGGGGAAGGATGTCCTCGCTTACTGCTTGTGTGCCTGGTTACCCCTGATCAAGGTAACAATAGTAAAGAAAAGTGGAAAGTGAAATGTGATTTGGTCAGGATTGGACTGATGAAATGGTCTTAAAATCCTGAAAAGAAATGATGATGTTTTAACCAGTTGCTAGCCAATGTTTATGATTTGGTTTTGAGCCTAATGGGGCATTGTGTTTTAGGCTGGATCTGGTCAGAAATGTGAATTTGAAAGTGTGTTTTGGGAAGAAATCCCA
>JAMKQA010020458.1:0-12850 GCA_024699735.1 Posidonia australis | reverse complement strand
CATGTTGATGTCAAAAGGATGAAAAGTCGAGTCAACCCGTATTCTCGGAATCATGGAAAAAGTCGTAAAAATCAAAAGGGGAAAAAATAACCCGTGATGGGGTTAAATGTCGGCTTTGACAAGCCTTTTACTGTACGCCCTCGGGCGATGAGGAAAATCGTGAAAATCAAAAAAGGGGGAAAAATAATTCATGATGGGGTCAAATGTCGGCTTTGACAAGCCTTTTATTGTACGCCCTCGGGCGATGGAAAACTAAAACAAGTCAAAAACCGCAGAAAATCGAGAAAAACCCGGAAAACGAGGAGAAAACAAAGCTTGGAACAAAGCTAGAAAGCGTGCATCAAGCAGGGCAAAAAAGACGGGAAAAAACTGTACGAAAAGATGTGAAAAGTATGCAAAATGCAAGAGTGTGTGCATATCTAAAAATTGCAGGGGGTTTTGTGCAAAAAACCCAAATCTGTGGAAAACCGAATTTCGGAAGCCCAAATCATCAAGAAAAACATAGGAAAACACATTCCATGCCTGTATGAAGGAATCTGGGGTCAAAATGTGTATTCCTAGTCAAAGGAAACTCTTTAGGGGTCAGAATACAATTTACCCATTAATGCATGCATGCAAATCAATTCAGCACAAAATCAGGGTAAAAATGCAATAAAATGTCTCAGAAATGATCCAGGAAGTTTCAAGGGGCAAAATTGTCATTTGACCCTTGAAAACAGGCAATCAGAACAATTCTGCAAAGTATATGGGCTAAACTGCAAATAACCCAGCAAACAAAGCATTCTAGGAGAAATTCAGAAATTCAGAGGGTCAAAATGCAATTAAACCATGAAAACAAGCTTCTGGAATATTTTTAAAACAAAGTCAGGGAGTTTTATGCAATTTTCACAACAGAACAAGCCTTCTGGATGCTTTATGTAAAATACAGGGGCTTAAATGCAATTTGCCCAGGAAAATCATGCTTCTGAAAACATTTAGAGCAAATCCATGGACTGCTGTGCAATTAAACCACAAAAAATGAAAACTCTGGAAGGTTTCAAAATAGTTCAGGAGTTTAAATGCAATTTTTCCATCAAAATAAGCTTTCTGGGAACATTTTGCAAAATTATAAGAATTTCAGTGCAATTTTCCCAAAGAAAATGAACTTCTAGAAAGTATTTTATAAAGAACAGGGTTTTTAATGCAAAATTAACAACAAAATGAACTTCCATAATGATTTTAAGAAAGAAGAGGGGCTCACATGCAAAATTCACCATAGAAAACAAAGAATAAAAATTATCTTAAAACTTAAGGGACTGAAATGTAAATGGCTGGACCTAGATGTAATAAAAAGGACTGAAAAGTAATTCTAAGGACCTAAAAGTAATTACAATGAGAACCTAAATGTGATTATTAAAAAACTTAAAATAAAAAATAAAAAAAATCAAGTATCTTTAGTTCGAAGATCGCCAACGCATCGCCGGCGACCCCTACCGACGTCAACTCCGGCGAGCTCCCGACGACGGTGCAGCGGCTGGGAAGCGGTGGCGGTGGTCGGAGAAGCAAGGGGGAGCCACGACGAGCTCCCCCACGACGATGGGTTGCACTGGGGAGCCCCCCCCCACCTCGGGCTCCTGCGGGCGGCGTGGGGATGACGACGGCGACTCAGCGGCGGTATTACAGCGGCGATGAGCGGTGTCCAAGGGCTGGGGAAGCTCCGAGGGGCCCTCACGTGTCCTCTAGTGGCTTCAAGGAGCGAGGAGGGCTACTGGAAGCCTCCTCCCACTCGACTCGTCGGAGGAAGCGACGGTTGGCTCCGGCGATCATCGAAATCTGACGGTGGAGGCTCAGGGCTGGGCTGCGACGGCTGGGAGTGGACCGGAAGGCAAGGAGGCACTTCTCGGCGGCTTCTCGGAGCTCTGGGGACTTTCAGACCACCGTTCCCTCGAAGATCCCCGGCGACAGCTCCGGTGGTCTTCCACGGCGACGGCGAGCGGCGCTTCATCTGCCTGGGCTTCTACGAGGCTAACGGAGGGCTAAAGAAGAGAGGAGGAAGATGGAGGAGTTGTGCAGGGAGCGATGGGACCTCGTCCCGAACCCAGAGGCCAACGGCCTCTCCTCTTGTGGTGAACCCACCATCGGAGTAAGAGGGGACGGCACGTTTGGAGGCTACCTTCGGTAGAACGCGACCAACAGGCTAGGGTAAGACTTGACAGGACCAGAGGAATACGAACTAAAGCTAAGAGGGGAGGAGGTTACCTGGAACGACGATTGGACCGTTTCTCCGGCGAAGCTCGATTGCGGCTGTCTCCGTCTGGATGCTCTGGTTGTGTTTCAGAGGGGTCTCCAGGGTTTCAAGTGGGCTGGAGGAGGGCTATAAAGGTTGGGAGATTCGGGTGGTCTGGGGATCAAGATGGGGTGCTCTCTCTCAGGTTTTCCTTTCTCCGGCCATCTCAATTCTTCTCCTCCCCTCTTCGTGATTCTGTGCAGATCTCCTCTTTGGTTGGTGGTTTCTCAGGCTTTTAAGGGATGGGTTGCGTGAGGAGATCATGGCTGGCAGTTGGGCTGTCGTGGGAATGACAGAGATGGGGAGATGGTGGTGCGGAGAGGAAGACCACTGTAGTTTTATTTTTTGTGCTTCCTAAGTTTTTTTGGTTGAGAGATTTAATGAATGTATGGGCTGGTTTTTGGGCTTTTGCTTTAAGGGTTTTTTCTTGGTTTTAGGTTTTTAAGGTTTTGTTTTGGTATTTTGGTTTTGTTTTAAGTTTTTGATTTTATTCTAAGTTTTTGATTTTGTTTTTGATTTTAATAATATATTTTGGTGATTTTAATTAAATTCTGATTTTGTTATTTTGAAGTTTAATTGTTTTTAAATTAGAGTTTTTGAGGTTTGAATTTAATTATAAGATTTTAAATTAATTTCTTTGAATGATTTAGAGTTTTTAGGTTTTTTGCATTTTAGGTTTTTGTGACTTAATTAATTAGTTTTAAATTAGTATTTTCAAGATTTTAATTACTTTAAGAGGTTTTAGGTTTTTTTGGATTTTAATTAGAGTTTTTTAGTTTAAATTAAGTTTTTGGGTTTTAATTAAGGGTTTTTTTAGTTTAATTAGTATTTTTGTTTTTAAATTAGAATTTTGAGTTTAATTTAGGGTTTTCTTTGAAATTAAATGGATTAAAGTGATTTAAAAATGGATTTATTTGGTTTTGATTTTAATTAGGGTTTTCACTTGATTAATTTGGATTTTAATTGTTTTTAGGTGGATTTTGCTTGATTTTAATTTTAATTAGGGTTTTCACTTGATTAATTAGGATTGTAAGTGAATTTTGGTGAATTTTGCTTATTTTCGTTTTAAATTAGGGTTTTTGCTTGGATCAAGTTTGAGTTGGTTTGTGTGGGCCTAATGGGCTTGCGTGGGCTTGTGTGGGCCTAAGTGGGCTTAGGGTTCTATGGAGTTGGGGTTTAGGAGTGTGGTTGCAACCAGAGCATCTTCCAGAGGAGCCTGCCGCCAAGTGACTGCAAAATCGGGGTGTCTACACCGACATCAAACCTCGTGGATCTATACCAACAACTACAGTTATATTTGACAATTGGTTCCATTAAAGTCTCATACTCCTACCAAATTATTGATACCAAACCCACGTGGCTTCGCATCACATAACCATTCTCTTTTCAAAACATATAGGTTTTCTTTTCAAAATCGCACCTCATTCCATTTCCATTGCAGGAAATCACTTCCGTGCAACAACATTCCAAATCAAATCATTCACTTGGGTCTCATGCCTAAAAACCGCACAAATGCTCATTTTTGATGGGTCTCATGCCCAAAAACGACATAAGATAATCATTTTCATTTTCATTGGGTCTCATGCTCAAAGCCACACAAAATTGTCATTTAATCACAATCAAATCATTCCATATACTCTATCTCATTTATGTGAATTATCATCCCAAACACATACTTAAATCATCATTAAAACATCTCTTTTATCCTTATTGGGAAACATTTTATATTTGGGCCAAGGTCCTATTTCGACATGTCGGCTAGGAATGATCGATCGAATCTAGAATCTGTTCTCAAAACAATAGATCAAAATTTTCCCTCGGTCGCCTGAATTTCCCTGGTTCAAAAGTTCGAACCATTTTGGTCGATCAAATTAGGTCGACATTCAATTTTCCTGAGTTTTGAATGGACGACCGAACCAAGGACTTAGGGGACCTTCTAGGGGCCATTCGGTATACCGAATCTAGTTCGACATGTTATTTTCTATGATTGCGAAAAACCAACCCCTACTCTTGCTGTCTTTTCTCCCCAAATTGGGAGTGAGTGGCGATCCCAACAAAACATACACTTAATTTTTGAATTAAACATGGGGTGTAGACACTCAAGTCTACTATAAAACCCCTTAAACCATTCCAAAATACATTAAGCATACTTCTCAAAATAAAATCATAAAGGCATGAAACACATTCATTCGCACTATGGCATTCATTCAAATCTCAACCAAAACTCACTAAAATCACAACACTTAGCATGTCTTATCACATTCATGTAATTTATCACATTCCCAACATATCTACAATTTTTGCATGATTTATTCGTATTTAACCCTGATTTACTCTATTTTCATGCCATTATTCCATTTCCTCATTCAAACCCAACAAAGGCAAGAGTTCGGGTTGCGTACCTCCCAGGTGAATCCGACGACCTTTGGCGAGCCCTGGGCCTCGGCGATGCAACCTCCACCGATGCACCACCCAGCCCACTCCTCTCAGCTCAGCCCTTCTCTCCCTCTCTCTGGCTTTCACCTCTTCCCCTCCCTTGCACCATCTCTTCCTCCCTTTTATCACCTCCCACTCCTACCACCTTCACAACATTCGTCGGTCTGCTAGCCTCTCAAAGCCTGGCAAGGAAGAGATGAAACGGGGTAGGGCTATGGCTAAGCGCTTGTGAAGATGAAGAAGGGGGAAAAGAAGGAGGCTCGTGAAGAAGGCTCGTGGAGAAGGCTCGTGGCTGCACTATGCTTGGATTGACAAGGTCCAACCTAGGTCCCACACACACGGGAACCAAACACCAGAACCCACACAACCAGTGGAACAAACAAATTAAGCCACATAGAGAGAGGAAAAACCACAATCAACCACTAACATATTTGATTATCCATTAATAAACTATTTACTCAAATATTACAAATAAATCATGGTTTACAATAAAAATGGATAATCGAACCCAAGTGTTATAGCTTGTCTTCTCCCACGAACATAAGAAGACACACGGCTAGGAACTCTCACCTCACACACTCACGCTCTTGGCCAAGGGGGAAAGCTTAGGCACTCTTCTCCTCCTTGACACTCTCTCTTATGTAGGAAGTAAAAAGGAAAATGAAGAGAGACGAGGAGAAAAAAGCCACCACTACCCCTTTAAATAGTTGTGAGCCCAAGGACCACCCATGCAACCACTATAACAAGTGTTGTATGCAAGAAAACAATGAGTCATCCCACACAAAGCCACTTGCACAAACACAAAGTGCACTTGACAATCCAACTCCAATACTAGCACAAAACACACTCCAAATATGCCATGTGAAAGCAAGACCCCATGCAAAAAATCCTATTTACCTGATCATTCCTTAATAACCAAATTACTTTTGTAAAAGGGAACTAATTAATCAAGTGCATACCAAGATTCCACATTAACCATCATTAATAATCTAAGATCATATATTATAAATCGCCACAAGGGTCTAAATATCAACTCGTCCTTAATACATGAAAATAATATCATCAAATCCAACATACATCACCAAATCTAATAACAAACTATTGAATTACTGAAAAATGGCATAGGACATCGCACCATTAATACGTGCCAATACTACGCTCCAAGAGTGCATGTCGCCATTTTGTGCCAGAACCCTGCATTGAGAACATTTGCCTTCTAAATTTAGTAAATTGCACAATTAAGAAGACAATGAACTTACGGGTGTTACACTTTTACTATTGATGAACATGTTAATTTTATTATTGATGAACATATTAAGGTTCTTAAGATTCTTTTTTTTTTTTTTTTGGGTAGCCATTTCATTTGAGAGTTTTGATATTTTCCAACTGTTTATTAATACTAATAGTATTAATCCTTCTAGCAAACAAATATAATATTCGTTTGAGCCTTTATCTTTGACAAAAACTTTTAAATTCTCAAAAGATGTATTAATTATGTCTGAGATAGATTTCAACTTAAACACAATTGTTGGGATACTAAAACACAACATTTCTTTGATAAATGTGATCTTTGTTATAGCAATATTTTTTTACCTTTACAAATTATAGATTGTTTACAATGGCTAATTGAATGTTATTTTTATAAGTTTTGATATGTAAATATTTAGCACTACAAATTATGAAAGTAGCAATGTTTAATTATATTAGCAGAGATATAAAGTGTTAACCCTACTTATCGGTTCAGTAAAACCATCTATATTGAGAAACATGTTGACTTGTCAAGCACAAATATTCTTTTATAGGTTTTGTTTCTTTATCTTTAAAGTTGATAGCATATACGCGCATTTACTTTTATATTTGTTATGTTTTCAAAAAAAACTTTTATATTTGTTATAACATGTAACAATTGTATAATGGTTTGTAAAGATCTATTTATAATTAGTCTTAGCTAAATGGGAAATGGTACAATGGTAAATTTGATATTATTTTATATTTCTTACAAGGTGTATGAAATTAAATTCTATGAAATGAGAATGTAACCTTAGGACTTACCTCAAGTAAAGTATAACTTATTTGGTATATGACTATTACTCTAGTTAGGAGGTTGTAGGTGTAGAACTTTTAAATTTAAAAAAATAACAAAAAAACCTTAGGTCTTATCAACTTTAAAATCGACTATAATATCATCAATGAAAAATCACGAGGATGATATTAACAAATATACATGTAGGGAGAGTGTGAGGGGGGGCTAATATGTTGAGACTAGCCCTTAAATGGACCAATCTGATGCCTCACTCTGTTCTACTTGGATTCAAGTAGATCACCTTTAAATCTAGATTAAAAATAGTTTTCAAAAATACTAAGTTAAGACGCAATCTTAGTCGTTAAGGCTATTTAAGATTCATCCTAGATTTCTGTTGATGTCAACATTACGTAAGGGAAAATACATTGATATCAAGCAAAAGGAATTGAAGTCATACTGATGTTTTTTTTTTTGAAATCGATAGATATATATTTTTTCTCCTTAGATTCGAACCTGAAAGGAAGGTGTGAGTTCCACTCTCCTTAATCAACTGCACCATAGCAGTTGGTTCAAGTCATGCTGATGTTGCAAGGTAATTTTAAAATATAACGAGTAATTCACCGACAACTTTCTGTAGTTCAGTTTTTACAATTTCGATACACGTTATAAAATTTATTGGTGTACACTTCTGAAATTGCATTTAGACAGTCACGTGAATCCTTGTGTATAGTTATACAATCCCAGAATGTGTTTTGCATGGTTGTATAAATCTCTAGCAGAGCCGTATAAAACTTGTACAATTGTTAATTAGCAAAAAAGTACAGTATTGAGAAGCTGTATACTTACGAAGAACTGAATTTTATATATGCTACATTTAGAAACCTGATATCACCAGATCAGTTTATCAGAAAACTGACATCACCAGATCACCTGATCATTCCCCGGTAAATACATGATAAAGAAGTCTAGTACCACGGTAGGAGCTTATTAGGTGTACATTTAGGTCATAGATACTGGACAACCATCTGGTGTGATTAGATATCGTACCAGTCCCACCTCCTCCGTCCATTCCTACTCTCTCCCAGTCCTGTCCCACCACCTGTGTCGACTCCTGCCCCTCTGGTTCTGACACTCCTCTCCGACCATCTTGGTTCAATCTCCCTCTTGAGTCATCCCGGTCGGTGGTGGCGAAATCAGTGATCTCACGATTCTTTTCTCTCTCTCTCTCTCTCTCTCTCTCCCTCAAGAGATGGCAAATAGGCGAGGAAAAGCTTGAAGGAGGCTGCAGCATCGATCACGCTTTCCTCGCTACCGCATATGATGGGTTGTCCATGCATCAAACAAGAAAAAAAGGTAGAAAGAGATCACTGTTCTTCTTCTTAAATTTGATGTCGATTCAATTGCATCAATGTATCACTGGACTTATTAATTGGATTGCGTCGTGTGCCTTTTTTTTTTTTTTGTATAAATGTAAAGAACCCATCATAGTTGTTTGATCTTTTATGGTTCCTTTCAATCATCTGAATATTCATTTGGATTCACATGAACATTGCACAACTGTCTTCGTGCAATAAAGGTGACCTAAGTGATAAGAGTTGAGAGAATCCCTAGCAACTTGTAATCCTTAAAGCCAAGATTTCCTAAAAACTTGACAAATTAAGTAAAATCATGACAAAATACCTTGAAGTTACTCTAAAAGTTAAAATTAGGGCAAAAATTATCAATTTACCTCAAACAAATCAAATTGTGTTGTGATCGTTTCAAATGACAAAAAACCAAGTTTCAAGATCCTACCACCCAAACCAACTTTTGGACACTAAACCATAATAGGTACAACATGTAAAGAGATTGGACCTAATCACAGCAAAGTCTTCAACCTATAATTACTACCTTAGTTAAATAACTAGATTAGAAGGTAGGTAATAATCATGTTTTTACACTAATAAGCCGGATGATCTAGAAAATCATATTAATTGGTACAAGTTGAGGAAAAGGTTAACAAAGAACTCAAAATACATTAAAAAAATATAATAAAGAGGAACTCTTTAGATAGAAATCCTAATTCGTGCCTAAAATGTTAATCATGCTTAATCAGCTGTATTAGACTGTTAAGCCCAAATTAACATTTCTAGTTTGGATTTGAACTGAGCATGAACTTTAACATGGTGTAGGGCTAATATGGCAACTAATCATGCTAAAGGAACTTCCAGAAACCCTTTGAAGTGATCCCAAGCATTAAGGATCATTAACCCTACAACCTTGATTAGGTTTTAAAAGGCTAAATTAAGGATGAAAGCAAGCCTTCTAGACATCTTGAGTAGACATTTCTAATGATTGTCGTTAATGATTCTTAAACGTGATTAAGCTAAGTAATTAGTCTTAATCACGCTTAAGGACTCATTAACAACACATATCAAGATTATCTTCAAATTGAAAAGAAGTTCATGTTGATAGTGATAATGATCTCAAATGTCTGATTAGACTTTAGAAATTTTGAGGAAACACTCTAGGATGAAATAAAGTCAAAATATAATGTCTTATTTATAACATAATAATAATAATAAAGGTGAAAAGAAAGGTGGCTTTAATAAAGCCACCTCCTTAAAATAACATTAAAAGAACCATGAACCATTGCTTGGTTTGTAGCCAATCCCTATTTTGCCTGTAAATAGCACCCTTCTCTTAGCTCTCTAGCACTTGGTCATCCATGTTTTATCTTTCTTTTTCAGTTTGTGTTGCACTCCATATACACCCAAACACGTGTATCTTGCATTTAATTTGAGTTGGTTTGGATTTCCCAAGTGATGTCCATGCTTTCTTTAAGTCTGTATCACATGTAATTCATGAATAAGTTCATCTAATGCATAAGGAAAAGTCTTGTTTTTACTAGTTCTTTTCAGAGTTTTTCTAGGAGTTTTCTAGCCTTCTTTAAGGTTTAGGAGCACTCCTTTTGGTTTCAAATCAATCACATAGTACAATTATTTCCACTAGCAGAAGTTAGCACATTTTTCACAAGTTTTCGGTTACTCTCACTTGTCGTCTTGAGACCTTGCTAGCTCTCTAGCTTAAGGTTTCATTTACTTTATTGATTTCAAGGGTTGGGTTGCTCAACCCCTCTCTTCAAGAAGGAAGGGCCTATCCTTAATTGTTGAAGTCATTGTAATTGAGTTAGACATCGTCGTGGTTGTCACCATCTACATTGAAAGTTCCATATCAATCAGTGTCTTTATGTCTTTCTAGATTTCTTTTAGCACTAGTGGTTCATCAACATAATAGAGGATATTTACGGACAGACAGTAAGGATGTCTTCCCCTTTTCTATTTGACAACCCAAATCCATAATCTTAGGTTATGTAGAATACTCCCTTAAGGTAATCATGAGCCAATTAGGTGGTTTATCAAGTTTCTTCCTAACCCCTGTGTTTTTAACCTGATTAGCGACTCTATTTCATTTTGTTTTATATTGTTACTCATGTCATTGTTTGTTTTTCTCATTCATCCAACTCTTCTGCTGTTTCATCGAAAGATGGTAGTAAGAAATTATTTGTGGTTAAGTGTAAAAATTAGTGCCACATAGCCGACAGCCTTTCCATTAGATAGATAGTAACTAAGAGAGAGGAGAGCCTACTGAAATTTGAGTGACTAAAGAATAGAGTGGTGAGTCACTGTCACTTAGGGGGGTGCAAAAATAAACGTAAATATTATACATATATGTCAAACTCAAATACGATCTATTTAATTATCATGTACCTAATATTAAGCTTAATAATACAAATTATTTATTGTCATGTATACATGGCCCAACCCAACCTGCTAATGTTTAGATTTATCGTACCGTTTTGACACAACAACGATCCAATTAACACGAGTATGCTTATAACTTGGTTATACATTTAGTAAAAGTCTATATGCTTTAACATTTACACATTTTGTACACATGTATGCATTTTGTACATGTTTAGCATGATAATGTTAAATAACCTAAGCCAATAACCACAATGAGTATAATAAGGTTAAATAATTACTAGTATAATAAGGCTAAATCTATTAAAATAATGTTAAATAATTACTAGTATAATAATATGTACTTAGTGTATACTAAATGAGTAGTCGTGTACTATATACATGATTATGTAACATTTATCTATCATTTACTTATCAGGTTTTTCACCTTAGACATAAAACAATCCATTTAATAATCATGTTTAGTGGGCAGACATAATAAGTATACGAGACATGATATAGCTAAACTCAAATATTGTTTTAACGTGTTGTGTAAAGAATTGACAAGCCTAGTATGCATGCATCTTTTGGCTTAGCCCAAAGAAAAAAATCAATAATGATGGGTTCAAATATTCTCCATCTTGAAGCTAGAAACATATGTATTTCTTTATCATCTTTATTCTTTAAATTTTTTCTTTCATTTTACTTTTATTTCAAAAATTTCTGTAGAGTTATGTGTGTATCTTCATAATCTTTTGTACTTCATTTTATTTTCATTCCTCATTATTTTTGTCCTTCATTTTGTTTTTGTTTGTTCTAGATTTTTTGTTCATCATATTTGTTCTAAATTATTCTATATATTTATCTTCCTATTCCTTTTGCTCCTTGTTTTGTTTACAATCTTTATTTTTGCTCTTAATTTTGTTTCTAGAAAACGAAGACTACAAGCTAAATTTGGTGAACCATTAAAATCGGAGTTTTCTAAACTTATTAATTAAAACAAGATCTTTTATCATAAAGCTACTAAAATGGGATTTTTTAAACATACTAAAATAGGACTTTTTTAAAAGCCACTAAAACAATAACTTCTTTTTTTGAAAACTTACTAAAACAGAGTTTTTTTAACTATTAAAATGAGATTTTTTTTTGAAATAGTAGAAGACGATTAATATTTTTAGATTTTATTTTATTTATGCATTTCTATTTTTCTAACATTTTTTCATGTTTGCCTTGAATTGTTTTTTACATATTTTACAATGGAGATTTTAGAAACTCCTTTTTTCAGTTTTGACTTGTTTTCTTACTATTATAACCTTAATTATGTAATTCAAAAACAATATTTGTTTTGAAAAACGTAATTTTCTCTTAAAGAAACTCTCTTTCCAAAATTTTTATTTCATTTTATGTATTTCCTTTTTCTAAAATATCAAAATTTTCACATTTCTATTTATTTTTTGTATTTATAATAATTTTAGAAAAAAAATGAAATGTCTCATAAAATATCTTTTCTTAGATGCATTTCTTTAATTAAAATGTCTCCTCAAATATCTTTTCTTTATTTTTCTGAGATGCCTCCTAAAATATCTTTAAGTATGCAAAATCTTTAGCTAAAGAAAAGGATATGTATGGATCAAATGAAGGAAAAAGGAACAAAAAGGAATTCTACAAAAAAAGTAGGGTATCAAAAAAATCATGTTTTAATTAAATCAATAAAATGAAAGTCAAAACTAAAAAGAAGTTGTACAAAATTAACGAATATAAATCACCACCACAATCCACAGATGATAATTCAAATTTAAAAAAAAAAACATATTTGACATACACCAAACAAGATATAATTGTTTTTTTGACTTTGTTTCACAATTTATGACGAAGAAAAATAAATAAATTAGGCAACTAAAAAACAACCTTAGTCTTTGTGGTTGCTTTTATAACTAAGGTTGCATGAATAAAAGTTGGATCCAATGATCCAGAGAAGACGACCGTTGATCTGATTTCTGTGGTCCGACTGCACGTGAAAAATTTCTATGTACAATATATTGTTCTCCCTAATTTTTGATATCTTTGCATGTCCATTGGAGTAGAATTCTAAATTGTGAGATAGGAATAATATTTATTAGAGGTAAAGAAGGCGAAAGTCTGCTGTGGCGCTTTATCGGAGTGTGTTCTTGGAATCAAAGCTCTTCCTCTATTGGTCGCAATCATCGACGCTGCCAATTCATTTCAGTGCTGCAATCTACTTCTTGTTCTTTTATCCATCCATCTCTGACCATTGTCTTGTCCATTTCTTTAGCATTTGTAAAATTGAGTTGTCTTCTCGTGGAGTCAAATCATAGCTTGCGCACTTCGGACATTTCTCCGGAGACACTATTGCGTAACCGCCCGATTTTTTTAGGAGAATAC
>JAMKQA010020457.1:0-11256 GCA_024699735.1 Posidonia australis | reverse complement strand
GACATAAGTTTACAAGTTTAGACTTCTGTGAACACTGTGTGTTTGGCAAGCAACAAAGGGTTCAGTTTGGCAAAGCTAAACACTGTACAAAGCAGACTCTTGATTACATTCATGTTGACTGTTGGGGGCCCTCAAGAGAGCCCTCTCTTGGTAGATCCAGGTATTTTTTATCAATAATTGATGATTATTCTAGAATGACCTGGATCTACATGATGCAGCATAAAAGTGAAGTTTTTGGCAAATTTAAAGAGTGGAAGACTCTTGTTGAAAATCAGACTGAACGAAAACTCAAACGGCTCCACATTGATAACGGGTTAGAATTCTGTTCTACTGCTAATGGGCTGAGGCCCTTATGCTCGGCTCGTCTGTTTTTAATAAAAAAAAAACAAATCCAAAAGGAACACTGTAGCCGCGTCTTCTACCTCCTGATGGCGCGAGGGCTTCCGCTGCGCAACTCCTGCAACCGAGCCATTTCGCCTGTTGAAGCTGAAAGGAAGAGTCGCCGGTTACAGCCACTCGTTCCTGCACCGTCCGTTTCTCCTCCGAAGACCATTTAAGGCTTCATTCCTCTCCTGCATCCAAAGGGCGACCGTTCCTGCACCGTCCGTTTCACCCACGGATGTTCTTCGGTCTTCCGTTGCTGAAGGATCTGAGATCGGCAGTTCGGAAGCTCAACGCGTGGAGAGTGGAGGCGGATCGTCGCGTGTTCAGCTACTGAACAGACGACTGTTTCGTCCGTTTGGGGAAATCGTCTGTTACGAAGGCTCCTAACTCTCCAGTAATTAATCCGTTTGTTTTAATGGTGATTATTCACCATACCTTGGTTGTTCAAGTATAAATAGGTGGCTTGTTCTTGTGAAGAAAGGACAAGAAAGAACATTCAGAATTCTGTGTTGTGTTCTTCCACCTCCTCCACCATCTGTAATCCTGATATCTAAATGAAAAGTGCTAGATCAGCCGCTGCCCGTGGATGTAGCTCCATATTGGAGTGAACCACGTAAATCTGGTGTCATTGTTCTTCTTCTTTTCTTCTGTGTGATTATATTTGTCACTAAATTACTCTAACAGATGCTAACTAGAATAACAAAAAATAAAAAACGAAAGACTAGACTATTATTGTTCTAAAAAATTTCGTCGTTTAAATGTCATTTAAATGTTTTTTACATGGCACCATTCAATTTTGAACCAATACGGTCTATAAATGGATGGACTTTCCCCAACCATTTATAAAAAGGACAGTTTTTTTTTCCTAAAAAAAAGGTCATTTTTTATAGTATGATTTTGATTTCATGTCAATGACAATTTGATCATCTAGGTACTTGGTTGTTTGCACAGTGCTTGTCAATTATTTAGTTATTTAATTTATGTTTTCGAATTAAATTACTCATGATATAATGATAATTACACACTCGTGGTTGAATGCTAATTACACACATTCAAGTTATATTTTTTGAACTTATTTATTTTTGTTTGAATGATAGTTTCGAGGTAATTTGATGAATGTTGTTGGTTGTATGCATGTTATACTTTTTTTTTTTTGTGATTTCGATTGTTTTTTCATTAAATGCCCATTTAAACTCTCGTCAATCTACGTAGAGTTCTGTATTTTTTAAAGCACTGGTTTTTATACCCTTTAACTAAATCATTTGTCACATTTTCATGCTAAAGGAAATCTTCATATCATTGCCAGTGAAATTGAACAAAAAAACACATATAGAAAAGAAGTTTAGATATTGGGGAATAAGCTTTGCTCTTTTTTAAATTACGTCAACCAAAAGAGGTTGAAGCCACATAAATTATTTGTATTGTTTCCACTGTTACCAACCAAGCAACCATGGAGAAAATATAGAATGAGCATAAGGTTAAAAAATTCATATCGATCCGAATCAACCCATATACTCCCATTTTTAATAAAATTCGAGCCATAAGCATACATGTATTGTAATCATGGTACCAAATGTCGACATGTCTTGACGAAATTTCACCAAAACATGTCAGTTTTTCAACTTACCGACACGACACCGATACGATAGTGACATGGTAATTTTGTGAACAAAAGTGATTTTTTTTATTGCGTTTCCACCTATATGGTACCAATATACCGATATTTTGCCGACACATGTTGATTTCTCAGACATAAAATTGACATTTAAAACTATAACTATAATGTACTTCTCCGTAGGTGTCCAGTGACCATGTATGTAGCAATATAATCAGTGTTTTGACATCGTAAGCGATAAGAAGACCAAAATAGAATAGAATTTCCAACACCATAGGATACGATTGATTAGCTAATGTTTCAAAATTAAATGTTGGTTCATTAGAACCATATAAACCTATACCTAACACCTTTATTAAGAGAAAAATAGAACCCTAAAATATATATGCAATAAAATATCAAGATACTCACGATTTGCCATCCCCAAACTTCCACCAATCAGGCTCATACCACTGTCTGCCCCTGAAAATTTTGAAACATTGGTTACTGTTAAGAGCTTCATTTTCATGTAGATCCAGGACTACTCAAGAAACATTCAAATGAGTTAACAGGTACAAGGTAGACACAGAAAACAGAAGGCAATAGAAAAATATATACATCACAGAATGGGAGTTTATTTATTGTTACTGATTGTAAACCAGCTGAATATTGAATTGTGAAATATTATGGCCTTCTCAATTACTATATATAGTTGACTGAAGAACCTTTGTTGTATAGATAATTGGCAAAGCCACATCAACACAGATTCAAGCTAATTCCCATGTTTCTCTTTCAAGAAGAATAGCTTGTGGGCCACAACTTTACAGTTTTTGTCAGCTATCATATACACAATTGACAATGAAGAATATAGAGCACAGATAATAAAAGTAGTAAACAGAAATCAATCACAAAAATCCATGAAAAAGAAGTTGTTTACTGATAAGAATTTAATTTGCTGAAATTTTATATGACCACTAATAATTTGATGTCTTTTAATTCGATGCCTACGGCTACATTTCTCTTTAGATGAGATGCCTACAAGCAGCTGAACAAAAGGAGCTTTGCATAAAGACATCTGAATTGAAGAAAAGAACTTTGATAACCATGCACAGAAATGGTCATTTTATTTTTATTTTTATTTTTTTTTGTCAAAATGGTGCCACCAAATTTTATAGATGACCAGCATCCAAGAATAAAGTGCCAAGATGGAAGGGTGCTCGTGTTTTAAGGTGGAAATACTATCTAATATGTAATAATAATGTGAGCAAATAGTTATAAGTTATCAAGTAAAGCTAAGGAGAAAATTTACTCTTCATTAACTACTACTCCAGACTTCATACAACCCATGTAGGTGCCAAGTTGACCACGATGACTTTCAAGAATCTCTATCAACCCACCTGATCAATACATGGTAAATAAATTTAAAAAACTTATGGATTAAAAATGCTGCAGAATTAAGCATAATAATAACAATAATACATCCAGGAATGGCAATCTGTGGGGGGATCTACATGACTGAGTCAAGGATGCCAATAATCACCTAGGTCAAGATTTATATTATCATCAACTTTAACATAAAAGTCTGCATCCCATGTCTCAACTGCTGTACTGAAGTAGTACTTTGCTTTCTTTGGCAGCTCTTCTACAGCTTCTTCATGGCCTTCCTGAAAGTGAAGTAGATATTAATAATTTGGATGCTTTTGCAGTTTACAATTTGCATTATGAAGGTTTAGATATTAAAATGGACACTAAGAAAAACAATCACATCAGCAAAGTTTAAAATTCAAGAACACCAAAAAGAAAGCCGGTAGAGTTAACAAGTAAAAGTTGAATTTGAAAGTTAATTTAAAAGGTTGCATTTTGGAAAAGCATTATGCAAGTGTGCTCCCATAAGTGGAAAAAGTCTGCTTCTTGATACACTCCTAAAGCGACACTCTAAAGGTTGGTTCACTCTAATTAAAGCCTAGTAGAGCTCAGCTATGTTTAAAAGTCAGTCTTGAAGTACATTAGTAGATATGCTGTGTTTGGTAAAATGCAATACCCAAAATAGAATTTAAATGCACCCTTAGAGATAGTGTACTTGACATAATGGGTGCATTTTGTTGAGGACAAACTATGGATATGCTGGATAGAGTACGGACACTCCATTCTAGATACAGCAAACAATAGCAGCTTAGCAGCATAACGGACAACGACATAAATATGGTCACTATTCCTATATGACAAACAATGTAGCTGTTTTCCAGGAGATACATGTTGACTTCCAGCATAAAGGACACCTGCAGCTGGAGATTGCAAGTGAACCATAAAACATCAGGCTTCCAGCTAACCTTCACATTTTATATATTTTGAAACTATAGCTTTATGTGTTGTTAATCCTGCAGACTCTGCAGGTAGCCACTAAGCAAGCATGTAACATCCAGCAAGTTCATAGTGTTACATGGTAAGAGGAGACATAAGGACAACTTCTGAGTACGAATGGTGTGTAAGAGGAGACACAAGGACAAATTTTGAGGGAAAGATTCAAAAGCAAGTTGACTTCATATATGCCATCTTAGAGCAGTTGTTAGTTGCTACGTAAATATGATTGAGAGGTAGAAACTGATGATAACCATCATTAACTATGTCCGTGGTCAGACGGAATCGATGGGTGGGGACAGGTGATACAGCATGCGTTTTATGTCAGAAGGAGATGAGGATATCCCATCTTTCCTTAAGCTGCTGTTTTATTCAAAGATTCTGCCAACACATGGGTGATAAATTAAGGTTGGAGTTGTTGAATTCAAACTTTGAAGAAATGAGATCTGGTTTTCTTAGTTTCTTCAATTTGACAAGGGATAAAAGAAAGAACAGGATGCTGCTCATGATTCCACAAGCTTGCTATTGGAGCATTTGGATGCTGTGGAATTAGGCATAACCAGCCAATTTACCTTTCTTCTCTGGTGGATAGTAGCTAGGCTATGACTTTATCTTGGGGAAAATCCAGTGGATTTGATATGGGACTCTTTATCCTGGAGAGAGTGATTTTTCCTTTTTGACTTATCCTCGGCTTTTCTAAGGAGTGTATATAACATTTTTGGCTTTTCATTTATACCCAAAATCCTTTCCCTTTTTAGAAAAAGAGGGGGATAGAAGGTGCAAAGATTTTACCCCTTCATAAAGACTTTTATCCTTGGAGTATAAAGTTAGAAGTTCGTCATTACTTCAGCAACAACAACTGATATGTTTTCTTAGATTGGGTGCATAGTTTTCTTAGATTCGGGTGTATGATGCCCATGCAAGGGTACAAGTATGAGTACAACTAGAAGTATGAATACCTGTAATTTCTAATTCTATGATATGGATACTCCTACAAGTATCCCATATAGAGACATAGATAAGTGATACGAGCATGATTATGTATTCTTGGCATAAAAACAGCATGATTTTTTATACTATTTTCACAAAGTAGACAAACGTAATACAAGGCACAAAAATAATCATGTCCATTGTCCTTTCTTAACATGCTAGGTTATGTAGAAGTTTAAGCTCCCTCAACTCCACCCATTTCTTCACCATCAATTTTCACCAACACTTTATAATCTTCATCAAAGCTAACGACTTTCTCCAACTTCAATCTCAAATTCCTCTCCAACCTCAATGTCCCAATAACGTGAATAAGGTTTTCTCAAAAAAGTACAAAAAAAGAAAATTCGTAAAATCCAAATAGCAAATGTAAAGAAAATGACTCTATAATAATTGTAGAGTGATAATTATTTCATACCATAAACTAATGTCCTTCAAATGTTGAAGATTAGTGAGAATACAAAACAAATCTTCCTCTTTCTGGGTACTATGTATATTTCTTGATATTATGCGTTTAGAGTATGTGCTTCAATTTCTTTCACAAAAAGCAAAAGGTACAAGCTTAGAGAGAAGCCACCATGCCAAGTAATGTAATTTCAGAACTTGATTTCCATGATCTGCCCACCATCCCAAAACGCTATCAGTATCCTTTTTTCATAGACATGTCAATAGACAGCAAAGAAGAAGAAAAAAGACCAAGTTCCCTAATTAAAATAACTTTGCAATTTGCACCAAGGCTTCTCTCTTAGCTTGCATCTTCATTTTGTTGTGAATGAAATTAGAGTACATACTTTCAAATTCACAATATCAAGAGAAATATACTCACTAGCCAAAGAAAATGGGGTTGGTTTACGTTCTGTTAAATCTTTGTGTCCTTTCAAGAAAGACACTTTTTGAGCAAAAAAAATTTATAAAGAAATGACTAAGCAAAATTTCAGTGTGAAACAACAATAAATAAGATAGATTTTATCAAGGAGACAAGACACAAGGAAAAAGGTCAAGATAAAAATAAGAGCAGAAAAATAGAAACCCCAAACAACCAAAGACCAACACAAAGGCCAAGCAAAATGCCAACCAAGCCCTGGTCAGCTCATGTGCCTCGACCTCTCCATTTAAGCCATAAGAAGACCACTCAACACCACACGAATCGCCAAATGTCTCCACTGGTCATGATCCCTATATTAGCTAGGAAAGATCCTTCAATTTCTTTCAATCCATCTTGCTCACCATAATGCAAGAGGAAGCATCAGCCATACCTTTTTCTTCCTTCCATTGTGCCACTTCTACAGTTCTACCACCCCATGTCAACTACGTGTCCTAAATAAATTAATCCACCCCTCCACCCCAAAAAAAATCCTCAATACTCATTTTAGAATCCACATCAATACCACACATGTTTATCCATCATAGACAAATTAATGGACGTTTGAAAAGGAGGTGCCACCAATCCACTTCCTTAACAAGATATAAAACACGTTTACTTCCCAAGAGAACCTCATGCCTCCACAAAAAGCCAAATCAGGATCCCCACAGCCAATGTTTGCTCGATGATAAACTGGATCTTCATGCCTCTTCAAAGCCAATTGAGGATCCCCCCATGCAATGTTTGCCCGATGATAAACTGGATCTTCGAAAGAATGAGAAGATTCCAGTCAGATTTGGAACACCTCATTCTAGCTCCCTCATCTGCTAGCACCTAAAATAAAGACCTCCACACCCAATCAGGAAATCCAGAATAGAAGACTTCAGCAAGGAACCATGGGATTCCAACAGCACCTAAAAGGAGACAAAGACACTGATTTCATCATCTCAGCAATTCCTTCTGAATCTCACATCCAAACAATCCAGGCCTCAGAATGCTCATAGCACTCAAAAATCCTCGTAGCAGGCAAAGAAACAGCATTAAAAAGTGCCAAAGAGGAAACTTTTAGTGCATCTGAACCAAGCCACCTATCCCCCCAAAACCTAATAAATCACCAATCTTGTCTTCCGTTTCAAACCACATCTTACCAATTCCTCTGGCTCCTAAATGGCCCTCTAAATACAAGATACCCCACTCACATGACCCACCCTCCCGAAGCGCTAGCCCAAAATAATCTGTTGTCATAAACAAATGCACCTTTTCTTAGCTTCAATGAAGTTGAATAAGTGTTGATGAAATTTAACGCTGGAGAAATGGGTGAGGATGAGGGAGAGCAAACTTCTATGGAGCCAAACATGTCAAGTGAAAATCAAGGAGATGTGTAGGGATGAAAGGATATGAATCAACATATCGAACATTTTGGGATAAACTAGCACCTTTATATTTTATTCATTATTGTTTACTTGATAATTTGAGATCAACTTTTTGCTGATACGTTTATTCCTATTCTTCTACATGTGCAACATGTATCATTCTATGGTTCATGTACAATGTTCACATATATCAAGATGATTGATTTATGGCTAGTATTAGATTCTGTTTAATTTTTGTGTAAATAGTATAACAAAAATCATATTGTTTTTAATGTCAAAGTAAATATATATCGTACCTATAGTAATATTGCATATGGATGTTTCTACACAGAACACTCGTACAAGTATCTATGTCATCGAATTACTTATCTGTTGGTGGATACTCGTACTAGTTTGCACAGGCCTACACAGCCATTTATATCAAATTAAACACATGTTTGCGCAGGCTTACGCAACCTTTTATTGTTTAACCATGTAAACATCAGTTTTAAGCCCAAATGAAACAAGTTACCAAAATCATGTAAATGGCTGTTTAAATGTCCAAAATGAACCCTTTTTTGAAATAGAGGCATATAAGGATGAAAGTATATGTTGAATTAAGTAAACGAGATAAGAATCATGATTGCCAAAGAGGCTAATCTGTTGAGATTCCTAGAAAAATGCACCACCAGAAATTGTTGTGCAGTGGACCTTTATAATAGGTTGCAGGAATAATCCTGGAATAAAGTAATACATGAATGGAGTCACACATCAATAGTTCTGCAATCCAATCAACATGGGGAAAGTGCATATCATTCCTCATTCAAGAAAAATGGGATTTGTAAGACTACCCCAAGTAGAAAAGTATGTCGCCACTGTAGCATAATGTCAATAATAACTAGATGACTCGAAGGCCTCAAGTGGACAAGTAGATTGCTGCTCTGGGAATCAAATCCTGATTTTTGATCTAGACTCCATCTTTTGATTATGTTCAAGTGAATCACTACAAAAACAGAAGAGTACCTTACAGGTTTAATTGATCTTAGTTAAATATTGTGTTCTGTTGCATTCTGTTAATTTTTTGTATAAAATCATCCTGAAAGCTCATGAATAGTTTGAAGGTAAGGTTTGAAGATTTAGAGACTAAAGCTAGACAACATGATTTTGTTTCTCATCCACAACCTCTTTAGCATATAATATATATAATTTTCTTCCATCCGATGTACCCTCTGCATCCATCATAACAATAATAGCATAGAAAAGTACTTCATGAGCCTCATTTACACTAACGAATAAAGTATAAAACTCTTGGTTATGTATTTTGTAAAACTAAGCACAGTATACACACGACAGATATAAACAAAGAATACACTCTACAAAAGCTTGTCCATCTAGCAATAAAATGTTCAATAACTCACAAGGATCAAGAAGTCTTTTGTTTGACGACTTTCCTCATCAATGATGCGGTCTAGGCTATCACCTCGGTTGGGACTGCAAATTGCAAATTTTCCTTATAAGATAGTAACATATGTCTACATTATTCTTCTGAAAAAACATAGCTAATCTAATACTCATGTTTAATTCTATGAAAAGACATGAGACGTGGCTAGCCCATGTTTTATAATAACCTTCGCCCAATTATAAAACGTATGATAATACCCCTTTCCTCTAGCTTTCTCAAGGCATCACCTGCAAAATGAAAATGAAGGTTGTTAACTAGAAACAGAATTATGTATTATATCCCTAACAAAGGATTGCAATCTCTTACATAAGAGAACATACACTTAACCTACAAATAACCAAATAAACGGATAACTTATAAATCCATATAAGAATCCATTAATTCGAACACTTCTCCTCAAACTAGAGCATATATATTCATCATGTCCAACTTATTACAAAGTTTTTCAAATATACTCAATGATAACCCCATGGTAAAGATATCCGCCAGTGTTATTCTAATCAGGGTGTACAAGGAGTGGAGGCGAGCTTGTTCATCATTGTTTCTCTCATATAGTGACAATCAACTTCTATATGCTTGATTCTTTTATGGAAAGTTAAATTATTTGTTATAAAGATTGCTACTTGATTATCGCAGTGTATTTCCATTGGAAGCTTCACAGGAAAATTCAACATAGTCACAAGAGACTTAACCCACATCATCTTACAAATTAACTGTGCCATAAATTTGTACTCATCGTTTGCACTTCATCTTAACACTACATTTTATTTCTTGCTTCTCCAAGTAACTAAGTTTCTTCCCACATAGGTGCAAAGTCCAGATGTTAACTTTTTATCACCTTTATCACCAATATATCCAATGTCTAAGTAAGCAACCACATCCAAGTGTCCACACTTTCGATATATAAGACCTTTTCCAAATGTACCTTTAACATAAGCTAACACTCATAAAGTTCCTTTCCAGTGAACAATTCATTGCTCATGCATGAACTGACACAAGACCGTTCTTGAGATATTCTTTAGTCTCCGAGATACCTATTACTTCACTGTTTATCACAACAATATCATCCACGTAAACTACAAGGATCACACTACCACTGGTGTGCTATCTAACAAACACAAAATGATCTATAATACATCTTTTGAACCCTACTTTGGCCAAGATACTACTGAACTTCTCGAGCCAAGCTCTAGAACTTTGTTTGAGATCATATATTGCCTTCTTCAACTAACATACTTAATTCTCTTGCTGGGCAATATATCCCGAAGATTACTCCATAAACACCTGTTCAGTCAGATCACTATACAACAATGCATTTTTAACATCAAATTGATAAAGCTTCCAATCGAGATTGATTAATACAAACAACAACATCCTAATTGAATTCATTCAAGCCACAAGAGGAAAGGTTATATTATAGTTGACACCATATGTTTAAGTAAAACCTTTGGCAACTAAGCAGACTTTGTATTTATCAACAGTACCATCAGCCTTGTCTTTACGATAAAAATCCATCTACAATCAACCACAGTAGCATTGGACGATCTATCTACCAAAGACCAAGTACCCCAAGAGACTAGGGCATCTATTTCCTTATCTATAGTCGCCTTCCATTTTACATAGACTCAGATGAAATACAAAGGGCAAAATGACGGAACTATGGGTGTAAACGATGCTAAGAAACAAATTTAGAAATAGGATAAGCAGTGATACACCTTTTACCTCGTCGCAGGGGAGGCCTGGATCTGTAGACGCGGAAGAAGGGTTTGTTTGTTATTGAGGTGGTGGAGTCTAATGGTGATAATGGTACACTTGCAAAAGACAAGTGGGAAGAATACCAACAATAAGTGGAGTCATGGAGTGTTTTCACACTTGAAAGGGTAGCGATACTAAAATAAGGAGTGTTTTCAAAGAAAGTAACGTCAATAGACGTGAAAAGTCACTTAGTGATAGGATTGCAACAATAGTATCCTTTTTAAGTCCTTGAATAGTCCACAAAGGCACATTTGATGGGTCAAGGTGTAAGTTTATCAAGATCTAGAGAAAGATCTTGAACAAAACACATACAACCAAACACCCTAGGAGGAAGACAAACAATTGATGATCAAGAGAAAGCTTTTTCAGTAGAATTCCCCCAAACAAAGCAACAGATGGCATCTGATTAAAGGAACGCAACAGTTAGAACAACATAAGACCAAAAAAATTTCAGAACAGTTATTTGAATCATTAGAGTATGAGCAACATCAAGAAGATGTCT
>JAMKQA010020456.1:0-14996 GCA_024699735.1 Posidonia australis | reverse complement strand
AAGGGCTGGTTGCCTCGCACAAGACCACACTCTATTTAGGCTAAATGAAATAAGCAGGATTCAGTCATGCTACTGGATCATGGGCTGATGCACAAGGCAATCCATGTTGGAGTAAGGTGCAATCAACCTACCAGACTTCGACCGAGGACTGAATATCCAAAGGGAGAAAACGACTAGAAAATAATCTTGCTTTTACCGAAAACAAATGCATACAAAATCATGGAATAAAAAGAGTAAATAGTAAAAGAACTGGGCTCAAAAACATTCAGGAAATCATGCAGACAGATATGCAAAAATGAATGTTCTGCTCTCTGATCAGTCTGATGCTCCGACATGGGGCGCCAGAGTGGGGCGTTGGCCATGTGCGCCGCTCTGGTGCGCCATATAGGTGCTCCCCAGAAAAATCTGGATCAGACTACAATCTGATCCAGAACATGATTCAGCAAGAAGATGGGTAATCTATGCTAATGCAAGTTGATTCATGCGATTGCTAAGAGCATGATGGAATGCATCTGACCCTTGCTATCTTATTAGAACGTGATGATTAGTGGGTTCATGCAAAAGATTCAAACTTGTAACAAAAGACCCAACATGACATGCTGAAACCATGATAAAATCAACAACATAAAAAGATTGCTCATGCAAGTGATTATATCAAGAACATCATAAAGAACAAATTGCTCATGCAAGTAACTACATCAAGAATAAAGAAAAGATTGCTCATGCAAATAATGCAGTGCTTACTAGAAACAAACTACACATGCTATAACCAAAGCATAGATTTACATGCAGGGTATCTTGCAAGAAGGATAAATGAATTCAACACGAAATCCTCATGATGATGTAAAAGGAATCAGACCTATCATGGAGCTAATTGCATGCTATCCCATTGTAAAAGAACAAGAGATTATTTGAAAAATAAAGGGCCTACCTTGTCCGAGATGGATGTTCCTTCAAGGAAGAAAAGAAAGACCTAAGATAATAAGCTCCTAGATGCTTTGGAAGGGCTGAAAATACCTCTGGATGCAAGAGAAAGAAACTCGAGTGCAAGTGGGTGTTTGCAGAATTCTGGAGAAGGCTATCTTTCAAGATGATTCAGCCCCTTCAAATGGTTGCCTAAGGGGTCTATTTATAGGGATTCCTCATGAGTAACTCCTAGGACAACAAGGAGCCTCGTAGACGAAAAGCCTGGAAGATTCCATAGCATATTTGCTGGTAGAGATAACAGCCATGGGAGGTGGAAAGCCAGTAGCCAACAGCCTGAGAAATGGTTGGGCGCCTGGTATGTGCGTCGGGTATATGCGCCTGCTTGGTGTGCTAGGTAGATGTGCTAGCTAGGTGTGCTAGGTTGATGTGCTAGCTAGGTGCTCTATCCTACCTATCTGGATTTCTAGTTGGGCTGCGGGCTTGCTATAGGTTTAGGGTTGGTTTAAGGGTTAGCCACATCCAAAGCAACAATTGGAAAGCTCATCCATGGGTCACCTCAAAATCAGGGTGTCTACAGATGCCCCTCCCTGAGCGAGGTCGAGGGATGAAAGGAACCAAGACCAATGCTCAGGGTTGACAAGATACCCCCATTTTGAGGTTACTGAAGGATGATGTTTGCTGTAGGCAGTAGGTTACTTATTCGGCGGATGCACCGAAAGTCATGACTTGTTGCCAAATGCAAATGCGAATGCGAAATGCATGCTACTACTGATCTAAATGCTGGAGATGTGTTGCTAATGCGAGATGCCAATGCAATAGCCGATGCTGAAGGCCAATGCGAAGCTGATGCTAATGCTGAAATAACAAGGCAAAAGATAAAGAAAACCCTGCTCACAAAAGAAAACACTGGCAGGAAAATGATAAGTTGTCGGACTCATCAGCCGGATTATGAGGTTATCAACATGAGAGATGGGATACGACAAGCTAATCAAGTCTTGTCAACCCGGCCGCCTGACAGCGTGACGGTTGTCAACCGAGTAGTTGGGGATACCAGCCCAAGGAAAGGGGGCATGACAAACATACCATTTGTCAAGCAAAACAGGGCCTGGTCCGCACGGACCAAGGGCGAACAAAGAGATTTCGCGCTCGCGAAAACTCAGAACAAAAAGGAGAAACAAAAGGACAGAGGGTCAAACAAAGAGATTTCGCGCTCGCAAATATTTTGACTGCCCGGTCAGAGGGTCAAACAACTGGATTCCGCACCCACGAAAACCTAGAAGAGAAAAGATAAGGACCTTGACCGCCTGGTCAAAAGGTCAAGCAGCTGGATTTCCCGCCCGTGGAAATCCAAGAAAGGGGCTATGACCTTGACCATCTAGTCAAAAAGGTCAAGCCACAGGATTTCCTGCCCCAGGAAATCCAAGAGTGGGGCTAGGGACCTTGACCACCAGGTCAAAAGGTCAAGCCACAAGATTTCCTGCCCAAGGAAATCCGAGAAAGGGCTAGGGACCTTGACCATCAGGTCAAAAGGTCAAGCCACAGGATTTCCTGCCCAAGGAAATCCGAGAAAGGGACTAAGGACCTTGACCATTAGGTCAAAAGGTCAGGATTTCCTGCTCAAGGAAATCCGAAAAACCAAGGACTTTAACCGCCTAGTCAAAGTCAAGGAGCTGGATTCCGCGTCTGCGAAAATCCAGGAGACAAAGGACATTTGACCGCCCGGTTAAAGCCAGCAATGTGGATTTCGCGCTCGCGAAAATCCAAAAGGGGCAAAGGACCTTGACTGCCTGGTCAAGATCAGCAAGCTGGACTCCGCGCCCGTGAAAATCCAAAAGGGTCAAACGACATTGACCGCCCGATCAAAGTCAAGCAAGCTGGATTCCACGCCTGCGAAAATCCAAAAGGGGCAAACGACATTGACCGCCCGATCAAAGTCAAGCAAGCTGGATTCCGTGCCCGTGAAAATCCAAAAGGGAACAGAAGAGTCTTATCCGCTCAGGAGGAGATCCCGAAAAACAAAGCGATGACCCCTGGATTATCCCCCAAGAAGGAACTGCGATATGCTGAATGCCGAGGTTGCAGTGCGAAGACTGGCACCCCTGCCGAGATGCATGTATAATCTCTTGTTTGCTGTAATTCTCAATATTGCTTGCAAAAGGTGAGGACTTATGTGCAAATATCCACAACTTGAGGGCCTTACTGTAAACTGTCCAACTATGATTGTCTTTAATTGCTATACTGCTATTATGCTGTGACATTTGAGATTCTGCTACATATCAACAAATGTCTGCTTCAAATTAGACCTCCCACGTCCCTTGTGGGCTGATTTGCAAATGTGCGAAACATAGGGGGTTTTCTGCAAATTACCCCATGTGGTGCATTTGGTGGGCCACATGCTTGACACTGCATATTCTGCTCTTGGAGTGCAAGCTAGAAGTGCTAGGGGCTGAAACGTAATTTTCACGACCATTTTGCATTCTGAAGCCTGACTTATTTCACACGTGGGTCCCACTGGAAAACTGCCATAACTACCATTTTTCCATTTCTTCCTGCTTCCTGGGAATGCAAGGGGCTTATGTTGCATGACTCTTCTTCATTTCTTTGATTTCCTTCTCCTTCAAAAAGCAACATACTTACTTATTCATATATTCTCTTCATTTTCATTTAATCCTTCTCCAACACGTGTGCCTCTTCTTCTTCCTCCTCATTTCCTTTCTCCCAACAAGCGAAACCCACTTCTCCCTCTCTTTCTCTTCTCTTCTCTCCATTCCCCCTTCCACGGCAGCAACGCGCAAGAGGTGCGCCGACGGGGTGCTCTAGGCTGGTGCGGGGTGAGGCGCGTCGGTGAGGAGCGGCGAGGAATCGGCGGAGGTGCAGTGGCTGGTTGCGGCGGCGATACGGTCGGTGGCGACAAGGACCAGACCCTCCAGGATTGGCTGGACAAAGGCTCGCTGGCAGAGGTATTTTTCTCTTCCCCTCTTAATCCTGCTTTGTATGCTTGCATTCCCTCTGTTTTGTGCGGTCGACGACTGAATGTGCTCCGATGGGCAAAGGGGCGACTTCGGCAGTTTGTGGCTTGGGCTTGGCAGTTGAAAACGTCGGTGGAGTAGGGGTCGCGGGGCGACGACCAACAGGCTGGCTTGGGCTGCCCGAGGGTAGGTCTCGGTGGTCATAGCCGCACGGTGGCGGGTCGGTTATGGAAGGCTGTGAAGAAGGCGGTGGTGGTCGTGGGTTGGCCTGTAGTTGCTGTTGGAGGTCACAGCTGGGTTCTGGGCACATATTTGTCGCTTGCTTATGCCATACTGCCATCCACGCTATCTCTAATTTTTATTGCTAACTGCTTTGCATTAAATTGCTGAACCACTTGATAGCCTTTCATTTTTACAAATTTAACAATCAAATACTGAACTGCAACTGTACACTTGCAGTTTTGCCGCCATATGCCATAGGCTTTATTAAATGCCATGCCCCTTGCTATTTTGCCAATGAATGCCATGCCATGTCTGACTTCGACTTGGGCTCTATTATGCTTAAATATTCTGCATTTGTTATGCCTACTGCTGTTGTATGACTCTTGGTTCGGTTTTTCCCTTTTCCGTAGGATGACCCAGTTTCCGAGGAGAGGACCCCACAGTCCTCGCTGGACACGCCTACTAGCTCCCGGCCAAGGCGGCGAGGCAGTTCTTCGAGGTCACGGGCCTCCAGCAGCTCGACTCCTATGTCCCTACTAAGGTACACCCAAAACTGGCAGTAAATGTACATATAAATCTGGTGCTTTATCTGACTCATGCATTTCAGGAGTTGGGCAATTTCGAAGGGCGGCTGCTGAGCGACCATCACATCTGTGAGGGTCCAGACTTCGGGGTAATTTCCCGGCTTTAAGAAGCTTTATCATTATAAATTTCTTTCTGACTTGGCATTAACTCTGTTTTTGACATTTCAGGAGGAGGATGCAAACCGGATCATGCGATGCCACGGGGCTCGATGCTTGATCACTTCCACCGTCTACTGGATTTTCTGCAGGATTTCCTCCTACACCGCTCTCCATTCGGAGGTTTGTTGCGTATACCCATCATTCACGGCCATTACAACTTTTTCAAGGCTTTGGTGGAAAGGTGGAGGTTTAAGACGCATACTTTCCATTTTCCATTCAGCGAGCTGACCGTCCTGCCTGACCAGTGGGCTTTGTTGACGGGTCTTCCATTTGGCGATGAGCCGATCATAGGTGAGACCACTCACGGTATGCACCTCACTCCCGCACACTTAGGCCGTGTTCCCCCAAAGCCACCTTGGGGGAAATATATGATCACATTAGGATGGCTGAGAGAGTGGGACAAATTCTGCCTAATAGTGAGGAGGCAAACTTTGTGCTGAGGCATTTTCTGTTGGAACTTCTAGCCATGATGTTCTGCGATTCATCTACTTACTGCATCCATGCTGATTGGATAGCATATTTAACCAACCTGGAGCATCTGGATCATTATGACTGTGTCGGCGCTAGTTATACCTGGCTGATCTGCGGGCTTGACAATGTAGTTAAGCTTGGACGTCGCTCTTACGTGGGGCTATACCCTCTGCTGACTGTAAGTATCTACTTTCACTATGTTGCAAAACAAAATTCTTTTCTGCTTAATATGTAATATACTGACTTCTGTCTGCCATCTCCAGTACTGGATCATGGAGCATATCACCAGGGGGCATAGTTTCGGCCGTCTTTGGGATGAGCTCCTGCCCCTTCCCCGTCAGTGGGTCGAGCCAGACCATCGGGCTGCTGTTGGGGACTATAGTTATGAGTCCTACTGGTATCTGCTAGACCTGGTAGAGCTCGAAGATGTAAGTTTGCTTGCTTTTTTATGCTGTACCTTCTTAATGCTTACTTTGATTACTAATATATATATTTTTCTTGCTTCAAAACAGGTTCATCTGCGCCCGTTCTCCAGATACGATGGCTTTGACTGGGCTCCCCTGAATTCTAGCCGTGTTCTTAGGGACAAGTAGGTAAAGTTTTATTGCATGAAAAAGACGGCCTACTTCCTACCGAGGCGCGTGCAGCATCAATTCCTGAACGAGTTCTGCATTCCTGCCCCTCCTCCTGATATGGATCGTCCGGCTATGACTCATTTCGTGGCTAGAAGCCGGCATGCAGCAGCTGTGGCTTCTCAGGACAGACACATCCTTCGAGAAGTCAACTACACGGACTATCTGGCTTGGTACAGACGGGTCGGGAAACCCTATCTATTTGAGGAGGCAGTGCGGGATAGCCAGCGTGGGATGTGGTATGCCTCCGACTAGGCCAAGGTATGTAATTGTCATTTCTGCTTAATATTACTGATATATAAATTATAAGTCTGACATTTGTCATAATCCACAGGGCTTTGAGGAACAATTTGGCACCTTTTACGCTGACATCCGCTGGAAGAGGGTAAGATTTCTATTTTGCAGATTACCACTTTCAGCTTAAAGCACGCCTGACATATCTGTCATTTTGCAGGAGCTACGCTGGCGTAACATCATCCGAGTACATTTCCCTTCCTGTTTCTGTTACTACTACTGCATATTTGCCCTTATAATTCTAACCGCTGACCAGAAATATTTGATATTACAGCAAGATTTCCCAGCCCAGGAGGTGAATGTAGCCAATAGCGGGGACTTTACCATGTAGGCATCCGAGGAGGACCGCTTAGACACTGAGGTTACCCAGGCGGTCCGTGATTCTACTCCCCACTCCCAGGCTGCTGCTGCTGCTCAGTGGTCGTGCCGAATCACCCGTCGAGGCGCCCGTCTTCTGGTAGAGTATTTCCAAAAGGCAGCATCTGACGAAGAAGATTCAGACGAGGAATAGCCTCTTTTGTTTTTTGCAATTTTGTAAGAACAATGGATAATTTGTAATCTTTTGAAAATTTATATAAAATCCAGATTTTGTGATGTGCCCCCCTTCGGGGTTTTGTGTATGCTGCATGTGGGTTTACTGTGCAGGTTTAAAAACAATTGGGGCTGAATTGGCAGGATCCCAACTTCAGGGGAGATGCTGCTGAAATTTGCAACCATTCCAGGCGCCACCATGGTGCGCCGCCTAGGTGCGCCGCAAGGGTGCCCTCTTCAGATGCGCCGCAAGGGTGCGCTCTTCCAAAAACGGCGAGTTTGATTTTCCTTTTTCGCTAAAAACCCTTTTTTTGTTTTTCTATATAAACCCGCGTTCTACGAGAGAGGCCACCGTCTTTTGGAAAAACAAAATAGCAGTAGATTTCTATTTTTATATTCTTTCTTCTGGATTTTTCTGAGCATTCGGCGAGTCTTCATTGCAATGGTATGTTCATACGTCTTTTGCCGTTTCTCTGCTGAATCCTCTCGTTGGCTTCATCGTGCTTTGCTGTAGATTTGATGTTGTTCCTGTTCTATAGCAAAATATTTGGAGACTTTTCCTGATTTCTATGTATGCTTTATATATATATTCTGCCGGATTATAACGTTGGCCACGTCTTCATGCCATGTTCTGTCTTCTTTACTGCCATATTTGGTTCAAATCTGTGCTTGCAGAGTTATCCTACCATGGTGACCCCTAAGCACTGCACTGATGCTCTGCATGGGTGGATTGATGCCCTGACAGCCGCTGACCGTGAACAACTACGGGACTGGGGCATTTCCTCCTCTCTTCTGAGTATAGCCAAGGTGGAGGTGAACTGGAATCTGCTGTGCGCCGTGGCTCGGTTTTGGAAACCGGATTTGCATGTTTTCCGCTTTGGGCAGGTAGAGATGACCCTAACTTTGGAGGAAGTCAGACGGATCTGCGGCTTGTCACCATTCATGCCCCCTTCAGTCTTTACTTGCCATGACAACTATGTTCATGTTGTGAGCCGACTCACAGGTGTGGCCAAAGAAGTCTGTGAGGAGAGACTTGTCTGCAGAGATGGACCTATAACCATGGTGTGCCTGGATTATTTTGATGAGATTATCAATGCTCGTTCATCCCTAGGCATCCTGTGGCTTTACAGCTTCGTACTGTGCTTCCTCGGGGAGCTTATATTTAGTCATGGCCGGATGACCGTGGAAATCGAGGTGGCAGAGATAACCTGGGCGATAGTGGTCCACTAGATTGATTTGGCTCCTGTTCTTCTTGCTGAAACTTATGTTGGTTTGGACCGGGCATTGAGGCGTTCCCGTCATTTCCATGGATGCGGTGCTCTGGTGCAGGTAAGCAAGCTATTTTACACTTTATTCTGCTGTGCTTTTCTTAACTATAATTCCATTTCTGCCAGGTTTGGTTTGCTGCCCATATGGGAATGAAAATTCTTCGCCCTCGACCTTCTGCTTTCGAAGCCTATAGCCGCACCCACCATTCTAGGACATTCCCAGGGGTGCAAGAGCTGTGCAACAGACTGCGGAATCTTGATGAGGATTCAGTGACATGGTGCATTATATCCTCGGCGTCCAGGACCTTTACTGCCTTTTTCAATGCCAGGGATATGCGGCTCGTGGTCCTTCCAGGATTTTCAGGAGGTGTGGATTATCATCCCGTCCAGGTCCTCCGCCAGTTCGGCTTTTGCCAGGATTCTATTGAGCAAAGTCGCTGCCCTGAACGGTACAAGAGGTATATAGTCGGCTCAAACGCAACAACTTCAGAACTGGCCCGCAAGACGCAAGTTGGCGTCAAGTCTTCTGATCTTGCCATCACTGAGGGTTCCAGTTGCACGGTGGAATATGAAGCCGAGATACGGGAGTCATGGCCTCCGAGCGAACTCCCTCCTAGTGGTATCAGTTTCACAAGGGCTAGCAGTTTGAAGAGGCCCAGAATTGATTAGCAATACATGTATTAGAGAAGGACCGCAATAAGAATTTATGTCACTTCCGCATTGCTTGTATCTGTTTATGTATTCCAGAACTGCTTTTTCCTAAAATTAAATAACTGACATGCCCCTAGTCTCAGATTCTCCTTATTTAAAGAAGCGACTAGCATGCCCTTAGCCAAATGCCTATTAGCCCATACCACGACCAACAAGGCAGTTGACATGCCCCTGGTCGAAATACGACCAAAATGCCTTGCAATGTAAATGCAAATATGCTTAACTAAGAACTAAATACTATGCAAAAGATGCAAATGCAAAGAAAGGGTTAATTGATATATTGGTGCCCTCAGCGCCAAGGAAGCCTGTTTTGCCTACGGTAAGAGGTGACACTGCCCTCAACTCATGTGGTACTAACCTAGGCACTTAGGTTTATTGGTAGCTCTCCTTCAAATTTATGGGTCTCATGCCAAATCCATGGGGTCCTATACCTACTCTTTTAAGGATCCATTTTCTTTTCTCCCTCGTAGGCATGCTAAACCTACCCTACTTCTGCTTGGAGGTAAAATCCACTTAGGCTGAGGGGGTGGCTGCTATTTCCCTTATGCTGAAGGGGTGGCTAGTCCCTTTGATCATGTGGGCTTAGTAAGTGCATGCTCCGACTCCTCTCCAAGCTATATGGTAGGAGTAAGGTTGTTCACATGCCTCTCTCAGTGGAGCTTAGCTTCTATCTACTGCTTCTGTCTTCTTTTTTTCTTTTATGCTCCAAGGTCAGTGCATCCTTTCTTTAATACTCACACTCTCTCTAGACCTAACATTTTTTTCCTCCCTTTGGAGATATAGGTCCCGTGGGGATTTGTTCATTTAGTCCATTTTTCTGAAATCTCTCTCTCACACCCTAAGCTTCTAGGGTGGTAGCACATGCGGAGGACTTGTCATGTCTTACGTAGGCAGGCTTCCGACTTTCCTCATCGGGCAATGAATGATGCTATGCAGAAAGAACAAGTGCAGAAGATGATTCATGTTGTGCAAAGTATGCAATAAAAAAATGCATGACTCATGTTGCAAGGCATTGGATTGACTGAGAGTCACTGATAGTACTTCTTCAAGTAGGAGGTATGGACAGGCTCTGACTGCTCTGTATGGTCCATGCCTTCAAGAATGACTGCACCCCCTGATAGGACCTCTTTAACCACAAAACGTCTGTGCCAGTTGGGCCTAAATTTTCCCCGTGCATCGGGCAAATGAATGGCACGCAGAACCAAATCTCCTGGTTCAAAGCTTCTAGGACAGACTTTCTTCTGATATGCCCGAGCCATTCTCTTCTGGTAGCATTGGGCATGATGCAGAGCTTGCAATCTGTGCTCATCATTTAGATCTAGCTGAACATTACGGTCTTGTACCCATTCAGCCCCCTCTAATTCTGCCTCTTTCAAGATTCTTAATGATGGAATCTCGACTTCAAAGGGAAGGACCGCCTCCATGCCATACACCAAAGAGTAAGGTGTTGCTCCCGTCGAGGTCCGGATAGAGGTCCTGTAAGCCCATAATGCATAAGGCAGCTTCTCGTGCCAATCTTTATGAATCTCGGCCATCTTCTTCAAGATTTTTACCAGATATTTATTAGCCAACTCTACTACCCCATTCATTTGAGGTCAATAGGGGGAAGATCTGTGATGCCTGATCTTGCTACTCTGGAGGAAATCCTCAACTTTCTTTGCTATGAAATTAGTTCCATTGTCAAAAATGATAGCAAAGGGAACCCCATATCTGGCGACAATATTATTCTTGATGAATTTTTCAGTAATAGCTGCTGTGACTGTATTATATGATGCTGCCTCGACCCATTTTGTGAAATAATCAATGGCAACCAAGATATAACGATGCCCATTGGATGCAGCTGGATGAATGACCCCGATATCATCAATTCCCCTGGTAGAAAATGGCCAGGGTGATGACATGCTATGCAACTGTTGCGGGGGAGCATATATAAAATTGCCATGTATCTGGCAGCTATGGCATCTTCTAACAAAATGGCAACAGTCTGTTTCCATGGTGGACCAGAAATACCCCTGTAGCATAATTTTCTTGGCTAGAAGAACCCCATTCATATGTGGACCGCAAGTGCCTGCGTGGACTTTTAACATTAGCATATGTACCTCTTTTTTGTCTGCACATCTGATAAGCATCTGATTATAAGACCTTCTGTATAGTTTTCCGGCCCCGAGCACATATTTGGATGCTAACCGTGTCAGGGTCTTCTTATCTAATGTAGAAATGTCGGGAGGGATAATGCCAGACTCCAGAAAAGCATTAATATCATTAAACCAGGGCAGTTCAACAGATGATGGCGCCTCTTGGATATGCATACAATGTGCTAGTTGTTCAATGCATGTGACTGAAATGTCTATAGTCTGTGCCTCTGGGAGAGATAACCATGATGCCAGAGTTGCTAGAGCGTCTGCATATGCATTCTTAGCTCGTTTCATGAAGGAAAATTTGACATCTTTAAATTCTTCAGTCATTTTCAGCAAACGTTCATGATATAGTACGAGCTTCTGGTCTTTTGTCTTCCAGTCGCCATTGACTTGTGAAATAACCAGCATTGCGTCGCCATATACGTGAAGTTCTTGGGTGCCTTGGTCCTTCGCCACTTGTAAGCCTAAAATGCAGGCTTCATATTCGACTTCATTATTGGTGCATTCAAGTGTCAGCTTCCTTGCAAAGGGAATAAGTTATCCTTGTGGTGTTGCTAGAACTGCACCGATGCCTCTCCCTCGTTTATTAATTGCACCGTCAAAGTACAGACACCATTGACGCTCATTCTGAGGCCCTTCCAGCTCCTCTTCACCCATTGCGAACAATATATCTTCATCTGGGAACTGGGTCTGCAAAGGTTGATATTCTGGCAAAGGTAAGTCGGCCAAATGATCTGCCATGGCTTGCCCTTTCATGGATTTCTGTGTGACAAAGGTGATATCGTATTGGGACAACATCACCTACCACTTAACACATCTGCCCACCAATGCTGGCTTCTGGAACAGATACTTGATAGGGTCGTTCCGACATAACAAGAAAACCCGATATGCCATCATATAATGTCGGAAGCGTTGTGTGGCCCACACCAGGGATAAGCAGACTTTCTCTATTGGGTTGTATTTAACCTCACAATCATTGAACTTTTTGCTGAGGTAGTAGATGACTTTCTCTTTACGCCCGGATTCATCATGCTGCCCCAGAACTGCGCCCATGGAATGTTGTGTTGTGGAGAGATATAATAGCAAAGGGCGTACTGGCGTAGGGGGAACTAAAACTGGAGGCTTTACCATAAGCTGCTTGATTTTATCAAAGGCCACTTGACATTCATCATTCCAGCAGGTATGAGCGTTCTTCCTTAGCAGCTTAAATATGGGTTCACATATAGGCGTAAGTTGTGCAATGAACCTGCTGATATATTGTAGCCTGCCTAATAAACCACGAATTTCTTTCTTAGTGGTTGGGGGTGGCATATCAACAATAGCCCTGGCTTTGTGAGGGTCCACTTCAATTCCCCTTTGGCTAATGATGTAACCCAGCAATTTTCCAGAGGATACCCCAAATACACATTTGTTGGGATTCAAGCGAAGCTTATACTTTCGCAGGCGTTCAAATAATCTTCTCAAACACATGAGATGGTCCTCGGGCTCTTTAGACTTGGCAATCATGTCATCCACATATACTTCAACCTCCTGATGCATAAGATCGTGGAATAATGCTGTCATGGCCCTCTGGTATGTTGCACCTGCATTCTTCAACCCGAATGGCATCACTCTGTAACAGAAGACTCCCCATGGAGTAATGAAGGATGTCTTCTCCATATCTTCTTCAGCCATTCTGATCTGGTTGTAACCGAAAAATCCGTCCATAAAAGACAACATCTTATGCCCTGCAGTGTTGTCCATTAGAATATCGATATGGGGGAGCAGAAAATCATCTTTAGGACTCGCTTTGTTGAGATCTCGATAATTTATGCACATGCGAACCCGTCCATCCTTTTTCGGCACTGGGACCACGTTGATAACTCCATGCAAAGACATCTATGTATTCTTTCAGAAAAGCCATAAATTCCGCCTTTGCTTGTGGTGATAACTTGGCACTGATGCATGTTTCTCTTTTCTCCTCTGCCGTGCCGATGTTGATAAGCTCTGTTACTTCCTCCACATGAAGATTAGGGCCTTCTAGATCATCGTCATAAAATGGAATCTGTGACGGCTCATCCTTATTATCTGCTCCCTGAACCTCATCCTCTTCTTCATAAGCAATTAGCTCTGACAGGATTTCTCTTTCAAATGTCGGGTCTGTTATGTCAACTGAGAAGACTTCCTCTAATTCTGCACCCTGATGGCGCTTAAGAACTGTCACAGTGACCTTTGTGTTTCTATGCCGACATTGTGCTACTTCTTCTGCTTCCCTGTTTGGATGATCTGAGGAGCTAGGAGTCCCTGCCTCTTGGCTTTGGATTTTTTGATTTTTTTGGTGTTTTCTTTTCCCTTGTTAACTGTACAATATTCTACTTGCTGGCGGCCGCTTTGAAAACTGGTGAGGCCACACTGTCTGTACTACTTGTGCTTGCTCCAAGGTTTTGATCCTCACCCTTAAGGTGAGGCTTATACTGCCAATACCAACTAGACCCGCCTCCCAACTGACAGGAGATTAACTCCAATGGTCTAGTATCCCTTCTGTCTGTCTTTTGCAGAACCATAATTGAAACCTGGTCCTGGGGTGGTACTGGTGCTTCTGCTGGTGGTGCTGTAACAACTAGTTTGCCCTTCCTCCTGTGGTCATGCTCTGCCATATCTTCTGCAAGCATATCTAGCAGCTCCTGAAATAAGAGGTCCAGATCCCCGATGTCATCATCTTAGTCTGCTTCCTGAACCACAAACTGGGCTGCTGTCGACTGCTCTATCTGTATGACTCCCTGTTCCATACCCTGCTGCTTTGGCTGGCTGTTGTCCTGATACGAATCCTCTAGGCAGATCCAAGCTGACGGTGCTGACACTGCATATGAGCTGCAATTCGAATCCATAATGCCTGCGCTGATAAAGTTGGATAAATCTTGTAGAATAATCATCTTGGAAGACTTACCCTGGCGGTGTGATCTCTTCCTTTGGCAGCATCGTTCATGACCCAACCCGTCTCGCTCGACCCATTCTTCGGCCTCGATCGGCTCAGTGATTCCTTGGCCATAAAGCCGTAGAGGCGATCCCTTCTCGTATTCCCATTTGCGACACAGATTGTCGACCATCAAACGAGGGTTGCCAGAAGTGGCCAAATGGCCGGCAAGCTCGGAGGGTGGAATAAAATTAACCGGTTCAAACCGGTTAACCCGATAAAGGACATCGGAAGGTTTAGGCTCGAAGTGAACGGTCTGAGGGCCTAGAGCAGAGATAGATTCAACCTTCTCCATGTCTTCTACCAGGACAACAACGACATTATCATCCCAGCAAAACTTAATCAACCGATGGAGGGTTGAAGGAATGATTTGATGCTTGTGAAGCCTAGGGCGTCCAAGCAACAGATTGAAAGAAGGTTCGATATCTACGACGTAGAACTCCACGTCGAAGAGAGCAGGGCCTATAGTCAGGGGAATGATTAAGACTCCAAGCGCATCATGATGCATATTATCAAAAACTGCCATCCCTTTCACAACTGGTATAATGTCCTCGGACTTGAATCCGATTGCACTTGCCGTACGCAAGGGGCAGACATTAAGGCCTGCACCATTATCCACCAGTGTGAGGGGGATGCGGAAGCTTTGATACAGCGTAGTGATGAACAAGGGAGAGTTATGATTGGTGCCAGAGGGAGGTAACTCTAGGCTAGAGAAGGAGATAACCTGAGGTGTCGCAATCATTCCTACCATGTTTTCAAGGGTAGCAGGTTCTATGGTTTGGGATACACGGGCTGCTTGACAAACCCTAAGGAAAGCTTCTCTATGTTCGACCGATGTATGGATTAAGTCCCAAATGGAAATGTCGACTCTAACCTTCTTAAGCTAGGCAGTGATGTCAGCTGAAGGTTGACTGCTAGTGGTAGGATTGGATGGTGCTACTCTAGGCATAGGTGGTGGAGGAGAATGTGCCTGGAGTTGGGTAGGAGCTACTTGTAGGATCGGATAGCTCCTCTAGAGGGGGGGTGAATAGAGAATTAACACTTTTTAATTTACTTAGATCGGTTTTTACAGATTAATAAAAAATAGCATACAAGGAGATTATTTAACACGTATAACTAAGCTTAACTACTCAAGCA
>JAMKQA010020454.1:0-11821 GCA_024699735.1 Posidonia australis | reverse complement strand
TTTTTACTGTTTTATGTGTTTTAACTTGCACTTGCATTTGCATATAGCAAGCAATGATGATAAATCACTCGAAAATGATACAACTTTGATTTGATTATGCAATACCCTTGCATTATACACTTGACCCAGAATAAAGAGTGATATTTCTGAGCATTAGGACACTCCCCTTGCACATCATGCACCTATTAGCATAAGGCACTTAGCATGGCATGGTATATCGCCCTCGGGCGCATATAGCAAAAGGCTGAAAAGCCAACATTTCATAAGCATTGGAGAAATCATAGAAGACCGATTTTATTGGGCGTACGAGGGTGCCTAACACCTTCCTCGTACGTAACAGGGATCCTTACCCGCATTTCCGGTTTTCGAAGACTTTTCTTTTTTTATTGTTTTGCATGATTTTCATGTTTATGGTTTTCCTCGTCTTCCATAATAGACTAGGTGGCGACTCCTACATTTTGCATTTTATTTTGTTTTTCCGTCGTGATTTTGCCGACCTTTCGCATTTTCTTTGCGATCTCTCCGCCGGCATGGTTACAAATATATTTTCCAAAAATCCATGAAAACCCCAAAAATGCCTTAGCAAACCCGCACATGTGGAGAACGCGTCTGGCCAATGCGCCTAGCACTTTCGTCTAAATGCTAACAGAGTCTGGACTAGGTGCCAGAACCATTACCGAGCCCGCACATGTGGCTAGCGCAATCGGCTTGCACCCTTAGTTTTCTGTCAGAATTCAGACGACCTGCAGTATGGCACCCAAAAATCGCCTAAAATGGGAGCTTCGATCGGATCCCCCAAACAAACACCAATACTCTCGAGTAAAACATATGCGATGGATCCTTGAGTCTATTCCAAAACCCAACAAACAAAACTATAATCTATTCACCATGTATCAAGATACAAAATCGTTAAGGCATAAGGGTCAAAACGACCCAAATCTCAACCACCGACATAAATATCCATAAAAACCACAATAAATTCCCAAAAATTTTAAAACGTTAAATTTAGCCTAGATTACATGCATCCTAGGCCTTTCTACCATTTTACATGATTTCTACACATTAAATTGGGAATACGTACCTGAAACAAGCTTCAGTGACCCTCCAGCCGACTCCAGCGAACTTTGGCGACCCCTCACATCCACTGCCACTCCACGACCTCAGGTAAGTCACTCCGGAGCTTCCCAGGCCACCATGAGCCACCACAGTGCCTTCGCTTCTCTCTCTCTCTCTCTCCGTCGACATGCGGAACAGGGGAGGGTGGGTGGAAGGAAAAAGGGTGGGGAAGGGAGAAGAGTGAGGAGGAACGGAAGGGAAGGTGGGGAAGGATAGGTGCACGTCCGAGGAGGAGGAGAAAAAGGAAGAAGGAAGAAGGAGAAGACGACGACGAGCGATGGAGGAGTGCGATGCAGGTGGCTTATAAAGCCTACGCACGTAGTAGCTGGGAGCGTGCGCACCTGCACATCTCAGCCACCGGAACCTTGCACGAATGCACCAACCACTCCGCCCAACTACCAGCCACAACAAACATCCTATGGACGCAGGCCCCACACGGACCCACACCCGAGCCCCACACGCACAGTGCCACAATGCACAGTGCCAACAATGCATATGGACACGCACTCAGAAGCCAGCCCACGAGACCCAAGCCTAAAAGCACAAATCCACACAACAGGCCTCGGAACAGTAACACCCGTTCAGGAATAAATTCATTAAAATGTAAATAATTACAAAATGAATTTTACGGGTGTTACATCCTAACCCCCTTAAAAGAAGATTTCGCCTTCGAAATCACTAGGCGAAAAGATACGGGTACTGGGCTAGGATAGCTTCCTTACGTTCCCACGTGGTCTCCTCGGCTCCATGATGCCACCACAGTACCAAGACCAGCGGAATCACCTTATTCTGCAGCACCTACTCCTTGCGGTCAATAATCTGGACGACATCCTCCACAAAGGATAGATCTTCCTGGAGCCCTTCTAGCTGAACTGGGATCACATGAGACGTGTTAGCCAGGCTATAACGCCCCTTATTTTCCACAATAATTTAAAACAAATTAAATTACGGGAAAATAAAAAGCTAACAGAAAAATATCTAACTACCAGGAACTTGTGTATGCGGTTAGGAGACTCCAGACTATATGCACTATGCTAAACCTCTACATGTTTGCACCTGCAAACCAAAAACATGAGGAAAATGCATGAGTGACAAAAGTCACTTAGTACGCACTCCACGAAAACCGCTGAAAACAAAACTATAATCAATTTTCCTTTTAAATTCATTTCACAAACTATTTTCTCAAAACCTTACAAACCAAGCCCACACAGGCCAAAACCACAACTGGAACTCTACTAGCCCAAAACCACAAGCAAAGGCCCTCAATGGCCAAAACCACACACAGTGAGTCGAGAAGCCCGATGCTAGGCAACCTAACTCTAGCTACACACAGTCCGCTGAGGAGTGACCACAGCGTTCTACACTGCCACGGTGAATGCCACCCTGTGCAGGAGCATTCACCGTCCTGCGATTCTCCCTCTCTAGAGAACCCTCAAAAGACAACCCCTCCTTGAGAAGGTTGTCCTGTCTCTCAGGACGCTACCAGCTACAGGGCACGTGTCCCACCTGCACTGGCCACCACAGGGTCCACCTCCTCTTGGCGTCCTCCACACACGGTGCTCAGGAGGGAGTGTCATACCTCCACACCTGACGACACCCGAGCCTTAGAACTCATAGTGACAGTAGGAGTATCATACATCCCCGTCATGCCACAAGACACCTCAACCCACGGATCACAACCCTAGCCTTGAGACGACAGTCAAGGAGTCTCATACCTCCAGGACCCGATGCCCCTTAGCCTCAAGTATCTCGGCCCCCGTCCTAAACCAAGGAGTCGTGTTCGATCACCCGAGATTGTCGTCACATTCCCTGGTTCCGACAACACGGTTCCACACTGTCTCAGCCCACACATAGAAAACTAGGAAAACATTTTCCCAAAATAGGCCAATTAAGGAGTCTCATACTCCAGGACCTGACGCCCCTCAGCCTCAGGTATCTCGGCCCCCGACCTCAACTAGGGAGTCGCGCCCGATCACCCGAAAATGTCGTCACATTCCTTGGTCCCGACGACACGGTCTCACACTGTCTCAACCCACATACAGAAAACCAGGAAAACAATTTCCCAAAACAGGCAAACTATTTCCTTGAAATCCATTTCCAAAATCATTTTCATATCTTTGAAAACTCGTCCAAAACCTTGACAAAACGGCGCAACAGGGGTCCCAGGAGAGCACCCTTGATGGCCCACAATCCCTCTCAATAAGACAGAACAAACCAATCCCGAAAGCCCACAGAAATCAGATTTTATAAACATATTTGGGCCCAGATTCGGCATGCCGAAAACAAGTTTGGTATGCCAAAAACCCCTGGTTCGGTTGGCCGATCTAGATCGGTCGATCGAATCAGGTCAGTGGTCAACACTCAGCCCAAATTCGGTATACCGAAAATAATTTGGTCGACCGAAATATCCTGATTCGGGTAATCGTCCAAAATCAGACGACCGAATTTCGACCAAAAGAACTAATTTGACAGAAAAACGACATACTGAAATGGTTCGGTATGCCGAATTCTGCGAAAAGCAAAAAACGGCTCAAACCCTACAGTCCAAAATCACCCCAACTTAGACCTTCGATCGGACTTTTTAAACAAACACCAAAAATCTTGTATAAAACATAAGATGTAGACCCTCGAGTGTACTCCAAATCCCAACAAACAAAACTAAAATCCATTCACCATGCATCAAGATACAAAATCAGAAAGGCAGAAGGGTCAAAATGACCCAAATCACACCAACCACCATAAATTCCACAATAAATTCCCAAAAATTCTAAAACATTAAATTTAGCCTAGATTACATGCAACCTAGGCATTTCTATCATTTTACATGATTTCTACACATTAAAATGGGGATACATACCTGAAATGAACTTCAGCGATCTCGGGCCAACTCGGCGAACTCCGACACAACTACGGCCATGGGAGCGCTCTGCTCAAGCTCCACGCACCACCACGAGCCACTGCACACCGATGCTGACCCTCGAGCACACCGAGTTGAGAGGAGGTCGCGGGGAGGAGAGAAACAGGGGAGGGAGGGAGAGAGAGAGAGAGAATGAGAGAGACGGGAAAGGAGGTGGGGTGAGATAGAGGGAGAGGGAAAGGAAGTGTGCTCGAGATGGAGAGAAGTGCGTGGGGAAGAATGGAGAAGCTTGGGTCGTGCATGGCGGAGAATCTAGGCTTAAAAAGCCACGCAAAAAGAGTAGGTGGCTGCGTGCGTGCAACCAGTCAGCCACACACACACCCACACTTCCCTCAGCTGCCAGCTTCGCCAACCACCGCACGGACCCAACATCCCACGACAACCAAGAGACAAACTGTCAGCCTCAACCACCGGCCCACGAACATGGGCCCTACGCGGACCCCACACCTGGGCCCCACATGCACAGTACCACAATGCATAGTGCCAACTACGTACAGGGACACGCAAATAGAAGCTGGCCCACGAGGCCCAAGCCCAAAAGCACAAAACCACACAACGGGCCTCAAAACAGTAACACCCATCCAAGAATAAAATTCATGAAATGTAAATAATTACAAAAATGAATTTTACGAGTGTTACACAGGCACTTCCTCAACATGGAGACATAGAACACGTTGTGCACAGACGATATCTATGGTGGTAGATCCAACCGATAAGCAACCTCACAGATCCTCTAGGTGATCTGGTACGGGCCAATATATCGAGGACTCAGTTTGCCACACTTCCCGAACCTTATGACACCCTTGGTCGGCGACACCTTCAGGAACACATAGTCTCCCACTAGAAATTTCAGCAGTCTCCGCCTCCTGTTGGCATAGCTCTTCTATTGACTCTGTGCAGCCAACAGCCTGTTACGAATCAAATCCACCTTGTCTACATACAACTGCACAAGCTCAAGACCAATCAACTGACGCTCGCCCACCTCGCTCTAGCAAACAGGTGATCTGCATGGCCTACCATACAAAGCTTCGTACGGTGCCATCCCGATGCTCGAGTGATAACTATTATTGTAGGTGAACTCAATTAACGGCAAATGGTCCTCCCAACTCTCTTGAAAGTCTAAGGCACATGCTCTAAGCATATCCTCTAGCGTCTAGATAGTCCTCTCTGTCTGACCATTTGATTGAGGATGAAATGCTATATTATAGTTGAGCACGGCGCCAAAGGCCTCCTGCAAAGTCCTCCAGAACCTTGAGGTGAACCTCTTGTCTCTGCCCGACACGATGGACATCGGAACACCATGCAGTCTCACCACCTCGGATACATACAATTCTGCTAGGCGGTGCATCGGAAGCTTCACCCTAATGGCTAAGAAGTGAGTGGACTTGGTCAGCCGATCCACGACCACCCACACGATGTTGTTCTTTCTCTGAGTCCGTGGCAAATCAGTCACGAAGTCCATCGAGATATGCTCCCACTTCCACACAGGAATATCCAATGGTTGTAAGGTCCCTCCAGGTCTCTGGTGCTCTGCCTTGACCAACTGGCAGGTGGTACACCTCGCCACATGGTCAGCAAGATCTCTCTTCATGCCAAGCCAACAAAAGTTCCGCTTCAAGTCTCGGTACATCTTCGTACTCCTAGGGTGAATAGTGTACCTAGACCGATGTGCTTCATTCAGCAACCTCTACCTGGCCTCTTCATGCTGAGGCACATACAGACGCATATCATACCTTAGCTCTTCATATGCCCCAACAGAGAAATGAGGCTCTCCATCAGCCTCCAGCTTCTCAAACACAGCCTGAATAAACGAATCCAACTGCTGACAGGCGACAATAAACTCTAACAACTTTGGGCGAACAGACAGGTTGGCCACCCAGGCACCAACCGTTCCCCGAGCTTGCCGCTTTCACTTGCATCTCACTAGATCCTCCAACATGGTCCACTCCTTGACAATCAGGCTCACCATCACGTGTGTATGCCGACTCAAAGCATCGGTGACCACGTTGGCCTTATTGGGATGGTAGGACAGGCTGAGATCATAGACCTTCAGATACTCCACCCAACAGCGCTGCCTCAGGTTGATGTCTTTCTGCGTGAAGATATACTTCAAGCTCTGATGATTAGTGAAAACCTCAAATTGCTCCCTATAGAGATAGTGTTGCCAGAGCTTGAGAGTGAATACTACGACAGCCATCTCCAAATCGTGGGTTGGGTAGTTCTTCTCATGATCCTTCAGCTGGCGCGAAGCATAAGCGTTAACATTACCATGGTGCATCAGAATACACCCTAACCCAACACCACTGGCTTCACTATACACTATAAAGCCACCACTTCCAGAAGGTAGAGTCAACATAGGGGCAGAAACCAGGTGAGACTTCAGCTCTTGGAAACTCGCCTCACAATTTTGGTCCCAGCAAAAAGGAACTCCCTTCCTAGTCAACTCTATTAAAGGTGCGGCTACGGAGGAGAAATCCCTGATAAACCTCCTATAATAGCCCGCTAGACCCAAGAAGCTCCTGATCTCCATCACAGTCGCTCAGCCAAAAAGGAATATGACTTTGCTCAGCCAGAACTCACACTTGGAGAATTTGGCGTACAGCTGATGACGCCTCAAAGTAATCCAAAACCGCCCACAAGTGCAAGGTGTGAGTCTCAACATCAGGGGAGTAGACCAGTACGTCATCAACAAAAACCACAACGAACTGGTCTAGAAAAGGGTTTGAAAATCTTGTTCATCTGATCCATAAACGCAACCGGTGCATTGGTCAAGTCGAAGTGATGATCGTGAACTCGTAATGCCCGTACCGCGTCTGGAAAGCAGTCTTCTAAATGTCTGAGTCTCGTATCCTCAACTGGTGATACCTGACCTTAGATCAATCTTCGAGAACATGGAGGTAGACTGCAACTGGTCGAACAGGTCATCAATGTGGGGCAAGGGATACTTATTCTTTACCGTAACCTAGTTCAACATCCGATAGTCTATACACAGTCAGAGCGAATTATCCTTCTTGTGGACGAACAAGATAGGCACTCCCTATCGAGACACACTTGGTCTGATAAACCCCTTGTCCAGCAACTCCTACAACTAAGTCTTGACCTCTTGCAATTCCACTAGCGTCATGTGATAGGGAGGCTTCGACACAGCACCAGAACCGGGGATCAGATCGATTGAGAACTCTACTTCCCTGTAAGGTGGCATATTAGGTAAATCGTCAAGGAAAACATCGAGATATTCACACACCATAGAGATGTTGTGAACACCCAACTCAGGAGAAGTGGAGGTAACTATACTAGCTAGATACCCCACGCACCCTTGACCAAAGACTTATAAGCCCTCATAACTAAGATGACAAGCTTAGGCTCACCCTGACACCCACCTTACACACAGAAAGACCCATCCTCAAGAGACCCAAAATAAACTCTCCTCCAAGCACAGTCGATCAAAGCGAACTGCTATACCAACCAATCCATGCCGCGTATCACATCGTAATCCTGCATGTTCATCACGATCAAGTTGGCATTGAACTCTCTGCCATTTAGCGTCAAGTTGACAGACCGCAGATACCTTCATGCCCAACTGTGCTTCCCTAGTGGCATCACCACACTGAGATGAAAGGCCAGTCTGGTTGGTCTCTCTCCCAACTCCACCGCGAAAGGCTCAAAGATGAGGGAGAAAGAACTCCCTAAGTCAAACAACACTTTGGCCACCGGCCAGCCACAATAAAAGAACCTGATGGCCAAACAAAGCAACACCACACATCTGTAACCATGCTGGCGATAGCCTCGTGCGTGACGCAGAAGGCCAAATGCGAGAGGACTAGCGAAGTCACGACAAAAATAATAAAAACAATGATAAAATGTAGGAGTCGCCACCTAGTCTACTTTAAAAACGGGAGACGAGGTAATCCGTTTTAAACCATTAAAACTATGCTATAAAACCAATGGAAAAGGTCAATCATGAACTAAAAAATTGGTAAGGATCTCTATTATGCACGAGGAAGGTATTAGGCACTCTCGTGCGCCCAAGAAGTCAGTCTTTCATGGGTTTCTCATTTACTTATATGGAAATGTTGACTTTTCAACTTGTTTCTGTACACCCGGGGGCGATATGCAATGCGACACTATACGCAAGTGGTGCCTTATGCTAAACTTAGGTAAAAAGACTGTGGGGTGTGTCCTAATGCTCTGAAAGATCACTCAAGGCATGGACCGAATATCGGTGCAAAGATATTACACAGATATAACTATAGATCCAGTAATATTGAGTGACTAATGTCCTCGCTTTGCTACAAGCAAAACCTAAGCTATCATACATAAAAAAGGATGAAATCAGACAGGAGTCATCCTGATATATCCAAAAGGACACCCAAAAAAAACTAGAGGCAAAGCAAATCAGGAACCATATTAAATATCATGCCAAAAGTCACTGTTGGTGCACTAAAACAGGTAGGTGCGCCACCTATGTGCTCCACTAAAGTGTGTCAGCTATGTGTGCCACTAATGTGAGACTTAGAAATCACAGAGCAACCAGACTGATATGCTATGCGATACAAAATCTTATAAATATGCCCGAGACCATCTGAAAACACATCCTTGACATCTAAAAAAAACCGATCACATATGGGTTCACCTCTCCTCCATAAAGCCATCAAAGGAAGGATAAATCCAAGACACCATGTGTAGACACCTCGATTTTGAGGTGGCTCATAGGTAAACTCTCCAGATGTTGCTTTAGATACAGGAAGCTCAACCTCTTTTGAATCCTACTTGACATTTTTAATTAGCTAGAGATTATCACACAAATTGACCACAAGCCCATAGCAAGCCTGTGACCCAATTGGCAATTCAGATAGCTAGTGGAGAGCACCAATGTGGAGCACTTGACTGGAGCACCAAGCAAGAGCACTAAAGTGGTGCACCAAGCTGGAGCACCAAGCTAGCGCACCTAACTAGAGCACCATCCTAGCGCACCAAGCTGGCGCACAGCCACTTTTCAGAGTGCTGGCTGCTGGCTTTCCGTCTCCCGTGCTTGTAACCCTCGCCAGCGGATATTCCATGCGAATCTATGCCAGGCTCTTTGTTTGCGAGGTTGTCTACATCCCATGGGAGTTACCCTTGTGGAACTCTATAAAAGGACCTCCATTGGCAACCATTTGGAACACTTGGCAACTCATCACTCTTTGGTTAAGCCATTCACTTACTACCAGCAACCCTTTCTCATTTCCTGGAGATACCCTTACATTCCAGAGCATTCTCAGCCCATCCAAAGCAACAAGGAAATATTATCTTGAGCCTTCAAGGAGGAAACACCATAAGCAAGGTAAGATCCTTACATTTAAGCTCTAGATATTACACCATATAAAAGCATGTAAAAACTTGATAGATGATCTGTTAGTAAGTTGTTTTCATATGATGAGATGATTGCACCATGTATAAGATGCTCTATATGTTAAATTCTGTATGTTAAAATCTGCATCATATGATCTCTGTAAGTTGTTTTCATTTCTGTTTTTATATAAGGAATCATGATTCGTGCAAATACTTGCTATGAAATGAGCTGCAAATATATTCTTTATATGTTCACCATTTGCATATGATTGTTAAGTTCACTAGCTCATTGCATGCTCTTTAGAATCTACAATGCAATATTTCAGCCCTTAACCCATGATCTTGCATGATTTTAAAAGAGATGATAAAAAAGACTTTCATTGCTTGCTGTCCATCATGTTTCAGCTTTTTACCATCTGAATAATCAATCTGGTTAAGATAAATCACAATTAATCTCTTGCATCTGGACCAGAATCTAAAATCAGACAACAGTCTGATTTAGATTTTCTGGAGTGCACCACACTGGTGCACCAAGGTGGCGCACCAGGGTGGCACACCTAACCAGAGCACCATCCTGGCGCACCATCCTGGTGCACCAATCTGGTCAGATTATAAATCATCATGACCTGCATGCTTTCCCAGGTGTTTTTGACTTTCATTTTTATCGTGTTGATTCTCTGATATGTCATGTCTTTGCATGCATGATTTCAGTCTTAGATGACACTGTTTTAAGTTTTTTTTGCATCTTGCATATTCAGCTAGTTGCGGAAATCTGGTGAGCTGATTGCCCCATGAACTCTTGTTTGGGAGGTTCTTATGCATCCGTCCATGATCCAGATCTGGATAGCATGGCTGAATCTTGTTGTTTTTACTTAGCATAGGGATGGTGTGGTCTTGTGTGAGGCATATAGCCCATGAGCACAAGAGCCATCTTGTGTTTTCTTGTTTGGATTTTGATAAGATACTCATGTTGCATTTTCTGTTGAGTTTGCAAGTTTACAAGTTTTTTTACATTGCATGGCATTCTGGTTTATTGTAGGATCTATGTTTTTCTTTAGCACACTTTCCTGGCTTCAGTAGAGCACATAGGTGACGCACCAGACTGGAGCACCAATCTAGCACATCATACAGGCGCACCAGCCTGTTTTCTGTTGCACACAACAGCTTTTGGCATAGTATTTAGCATGTTTCTCGTTTGGATTTGCTTTTGGTTTTCTCTGGTTGTCGTCCTGGATATATCAGGAAGACCCCACTCTATTTTCAGTCTTTTTCATGCATGATAGATCATGTTACATATAGTAAAGCGAGGATGAAAATCACTCGAACTTGTTAGATCTTTGATCAAATCTGTGCAATATCCTTGCATCAGTGTTTGACCCACCGTACGAGTGACCTTTCTGAGCATTAGGACACATCCTATAGCCCACACACCTATGTTTAGCATAAGACACCATAGCATTGCATTGCATATCACCCTTAGGCGTACAGAAAAGGCTGAAAAGCCGACATTTCATATAAGTAAACGAGAAACCCATAAAAAGACCGATTTTTCAGACGCACGAGGGTGCCTAATACCTTTCTCGTGTGTAACAGGGATCCTTACCCAATATTCTGGTTTATGACCTTCTTTTCCATTGGCTTTATTGCATGATTTGAATGTTTTTAAGCGATTTTCCTCGTCTTTCGTTTTTAATAGACTAGGTGGCGACTCCTACATTTTTATCATTATTTTTATTGATTTGTAATGACTTTGTCGACCCTCGCACATTTGGCCTTTCGCGCCAAGCCCGAGGCTGTCGCCGGCATGGTTACACCATGACATGGGTCTTGTATTTAAGGACAATAAACCTCACACAAGGCCGCACCATCCTACTTAGACGAAAATCATGAGGCTATGTCTAATGCACAAAGCCAGCACCAAAGCACATGCAAGAAGAGCAACATAGATGAATACAACAAAAAGGGAAATGAACCCATTAAGCCATTCCTATTGCATCAAAAATATGAATAGAACACAAACCCACCAAATATTGCATATCTCTAAGATTCAGTAAAAAGACAACTGTAGACACTCCAATTTTGAGGTCACTTGGCAGTAAGCTCCTCCAGATGGTGCTCTGGTTGCGACCACCAAAACCCTAACCTACTCAAGCCTAATTAGACCCACGCTAGCCCACTCTGACCCAATTAAACTTGAAACCAAACAAATGAAATTAAATCCACTTAAAATCCATTTAAAAACCCACTTAAATACATTTGTAACCCACTTAAATACATTTGAAACCCACTTAAAATCCAATAAATAAGACAAAATCCCTAATTCAAGCTTAAATCAAATTAAATCATTTAAAAATCCAAGTAATAAGTGAAAACCCTAATTAAAGTCAAAATACATTAAAAATCCCAATTAAATAAAATTCAAAACCCTAATTAAGCTATAAACCCTAAATAAACACA
>JAMKQA010020453.1:0-11112 GCA_024699735.1 Posidonia australis | reverse complement strand
TGTTTGATTAGGGTTCTTGTTAGGGTTTTGTTGGATTTTAGGTGGATTTTAGCTGGATTAAGTGTTTTATTTGCTTTTCAGTGAATTTTAATGGGTTTAGTGTTTTATTGGGTCATGTGGGCTAGTGTGGGTCTGATTGGGACCTACGTGGACTAGGGTTTTGGTAGGCACGACCAGAACATCAACCGGAGGAGCCTGTTGCCAAATGAGCTCAAAATTGGGGTGTCTACAATAATCATTGCAATTTTAATCTTGATGATCATGGTTTCTGTGTAGAGGACAAACTGATTGGTCAAATACTTCTCAATGGGCATAGTTCTGAAGATGGAATGTATTACATCTCATTTTCACTTTCTCTTGCTGGAATATGTCATTCTGTAGTTACTCCAAATAGAGTGTGGCATGCCTGCCTTGGCCACTCCTCTACATCAGTTCTTTATAATAGTTTTCACCATGCTTGCATTAAATTTCATCACTCTTCTACTCTAGAAGCACGAAAATGTTGCACTTGTCCTCTTGGCAAGGCAACTTGGCTTCCTTTTCAAGTCATCATGCTAAACAACCTTTACAAGTGCTTCATATTGACCTCTAGGGTCCTTCTTCTATTGTATCATATGGATGCAGATATTTTCTTACTATTGTAATTGACTATTAACGTTTTACGTGGGTTTTTCCTCTAATCAACAAATCTTATGTTTTTCATATATTTCTTATATTTAAAACTCAAATAGAAAACTATTTCTCTATGGCTATCAAATCTATTCTTACTGATAATGGTATTGATTTTTGCAACAAACGTTTATCTTCATTTCTTGATAATCATGGCATTATACATAATTTTACTTGCCCTTATACTACCAAACAATATGGTATTGTTAAAAGAAAGCATTGGACACCTCTTGGAGGTTGCTTGATGTCTCTTATTTCATGCTTGGATTCCCACTATCTACTGGGTTGATGCCATTCATGCTTCTTGCTTTCTTATTAATTGTCTTTCTACTCCTATTCTTCAGGGACTTTCTCCTTTTCAAACACTTTATCAATGCCCTGTAGATCTTCAAATTCTAAAAGTTTTTGGATGTTTGTGTTATCCCTTGTTCACTCCTTATGCTAAAAATAATTTTGAACCAAGATCTCTTCCTTGTGTTTTTCTTGGTTAAGAACAAAATCATCGGAGCTACAGGTGTCTTCATATCCCAACTGGTAAATATTTCATTTCCCATCATGTTACATTTCATGAAGATTTTTTTCCTTTTAAAGAAGTTATGTTTTCTACTTCTAGTTTAGCTCCTAATTCTAAATCTCCACTTTTTCATACTCCCATACCTAATTTTCATGTTCCACATGGTGTCTTGACTAATAATACTCCTCCTCTTTCCCATAATTCCATGCCTCCTCCTGTTGCACCATCATCCACAGTAAGTTTGTCTTCTTTAAACCACCAAGAAATACATTCTTTGAACACCCTAGTTAAATATCGCACTTTGTTTGATATTTATAAGCATTCTAAGCCAACTTCCCATGCTACAATAACCAAAGCTACAGATGATATCTATTTTGAGCCTACTAGTTTTTCTCAAGCCAAGAACTATCCTCAGTGGTGTCAAGCAATGGATGAGGAATTTAATGCTCTACATAGGAACAATACTTGGACTTTTGTGGCACCATCATCCATTCAAAATGTGGTTGGCTCAAAATGGATATATAAAGTTAAGAGACGGGCTGATGGCTCCATTGAAAGGTACAAAGCCTGGTTAGTGGCTAAGGGATATCATCAACTTCATGGTTTAGATTATGATGAAACCTTTAGTCCTGTTGTTAAGCATACCACCATAAGGATTATTCTATCACTTTCCACGGCCCTTCAATGGCATCTTCGTCAATTAGATATCAGGAATGCCTTTTTACAGGATTATTTATCAAAAAATGTTTACATGAAATAGCCTCTGAGCTATGTTGAACAACAATTTCCTCAACATGTATGTAAATTAAATAGAGAACTTTATGGGTTAAACAAGCTCCAAGAGCTTGGTTTCAATGGTTACATTCTTTTCTTTTGCGACTTGGATTTATTTGTAGTAAATCTGATCCTTCTTTGTTTATTAAAAGGTGAGGCAGTTCAATAATTCTTGTATTAATATATGTTGATGATCTTATAATTATTGGTAGTCATAATCTTCATATTGAAACCCTTATTAAGTCTTTATGTCAGACATTTGATTGTCGGGATTTAGACCACCTAGGGTTTTTCCTTGGCATGGAGGTGCAATAGGATAATAACTTTCTCTATCTTACACAGACTGTAGACACCCCATTTTGGCAGCCACTCACAGCAAATTTCTCTAGAAGAGAGCGCTCTAGTGGTAACGAGGCATTTCACCCCTTCCAAACCCCTTTTTACCCCAAAACTAGCTCAAAACACTTAAATCAACTCAAACACCCTAAATTAGCCCAAAACATTGACCCACAAAAAGCCCAACACTAGAATCCGACTCATGAGCTCTGTGCCAATGGGATGTGTGGCCCAATTGCGCGGCCTAATCGTGCATCGTGGATGCGCTTGATGATCACGGTTGTTCCGTGCGAGTCTCTCGACTCGTCACTGTCATCGTACCTTGTACGAGCCAGAGCGCCATGTTGCTCCGCTGTTGCCTTGTGTGCCTGACACCTCAGCCACCACCACGCCGCCCACGTGTAGCCACGGCCATGCCGTGCCACCCCCTGCACTCGCTGCCAATGTCCTACAACCAACAGCCTTTCCCCGACGACCCCAGGACGCCGTCGCCTGCAACACGCCTCCTTGGAGATCCGACAAACGACCTCCTACAAAAACACCCCTCCCACTTCCTTTTGCGTCTCTTGGATGGCTAGCCCCTCTGGAACCCAACTCCGAGCTCTAGCCCTCCCCAAGCAACCACCAACGCCAACCGACATTCCGGCCATCACTCTACCACTTCTGGCCATCCAGCATACATCACCCCTTCCTCTCGGCTAGGTACCCTCTGCCTTGCACTAGAGCATACCCAAACCTTCGGTAGAGCCTCCCCTTTCGTCGAGGCACTCCCTAGGCCAACCACCTCCATCGCTGACTGGAATTGCCACCACCCCATCTACTACACCCAAGCCACCTGTACACAATACCAACCCCTACATTCCAACAACAAATCATTCACCAACATGACCACAGCCCTTTGAACCTGCCTCCGTGACCGTCAAGCGCCGACAGCACGGAGAACACCACCATGAGCCCCGTCGGAGGGGACAACCCACCACTTACAGGTAATCTCCTCCCCCACCATACAAGCCTATTATCTTCCTTGTTTTTCCTCCAACATCTCAGTTATGTCATCCTCAACACAATTGCATCTCATTTCACCATGCACCACACCACATACATGTCGTTTTCTCCACCTCCGACGACGTCGAAACCTATCTCCGGCGGCGTAGGTGGGTGGAAGAATCCACCCAACCATTCTTGCATCCAAGCCTATAGGAACACTCCCTGGCATCCCCTCAGGCTCATGCATGCATAGAATCCATTTTAGAGCCACGGTATTAGGGTCAGCAGGTTGGCAAAGCTCGTAGCTCTTTTCTGTCTCGACATGCATATCGCGATTGTGCGTGTGACATGTGTGGTTCTGCCAGGGACAAAATGGGCTGTCGAGTTAAGTTCTTGTACACTCTCCTCATTCACTTGTCTTCCCTATATCCACGCATCCTAGGACCTATCCCATGGCATGCATCTATTCATGGTAGTCCCATCTAGGTCCCTATGCATCCATTTAGTTATTTGCATTGCCATATTTCACCCTAGAGTAGGGCAAAGGTTGCTAGCTTGCTATGCTGTTCTATCACTGGCATGCGCACCCCGATTACGGGACAGACTTGCACGGTGGATATGCGCGGGTCTTCCAGGGACAGAATAGGTAGCTGGCCTGAGCCTTTGCCCACTTGTCCCATCCATTTCTATACCGCCTTTCCATACATCACACCCAGTCATTTATCATTCTCATATTTTATATCATTTATTATTTTATGCCACTTATCATTTGTCAAGCACCATACGTCATTACCCCAAGTAAGTGAGCATATCATGCATCATGACTTTTTTCTCATGCATCATGATACACTTGCATTTGGGGCGATGACAATTACTATGTCGGATCCTTCTGATCAACGGTCCAGGATTCACATAGCGTAGTTGAGCCTATTTAGATTAATTTTTGCCCCCTTGCACTTCATTCGCATCAACATGGCATATAGCATACATACATTTTAGACTTAGTAAGCATGCATGATCATTTGCATTAGGTGACACATGAGTGAGCGAAAATCCTAGAAAGACCGATTTCTCGGGTGTATGGGGGTGCCTAACACCATTCCCATGTGTAACAGGAGTCCTTATCCTTTCCCTAGTGCGCAATGACCAATGTGTTGCATCCATTAGGCACGAAGTAAGGACACACATTCACACATACATTTGTATTCATTTTGCATTGTTTTTCTTGTGTTTTAATGCATATGGTTTTTCGGCTTTTAAAAGATTAGGTGGCGACTCCATTTTTGTCCATATCATTTCTTTTTTGTGTTTTCTTTGGTGTCTTTGAGTCGAGTATCCTTCCTTGGATTCACAATCTTCATTGTGACTTTTTCAATCCTTCGCACGTTCCCGCGCTGTGAAAGGTCGGTTCCGTCATGCACAAACCAAGTGTAATGCCCCACATTTTCCACAATAATTTAAAACAAATTAAATTACGAAAAAATTAAAGCCAAACAGTAAATATCAAACTACTAGGAACCTATGTGTGCAGCTAGGAGACTCTAGACTATATACACTAGGTTAATCCCTTGCATTCCTGCACCTGCAAACCAAAAACACGAGGAAAAACGTATGAGTGACAAAAGTCACCCGGTACGCACCCTACGAAAACCATGGAAAACAAAACTATAATCAATTTTTCCTTTTAAATTCATTTCGAAACCATTTTCTCAAAACCTCACAAACTAGGCCTACATTGGCCAAAACCACAATCGGGGCTCTACTAGCCCAAAACCACAAGAAAAGGCCCTCAATGGCCAAAACCACACATAGTGAGTCGGGAAGCTGGCATTAGGCAAGCTAACTCTGGCTACACGTAGTCCGTCGTGGAGCGACCACAGTGTTCTGCACTGCCATAGTGATGGCTACTGTGTGTAGGAGCGTTCACCGTCCCGCAATTCTCCCTCTTTGGAGAACCCTCAAAAGCCAACCCTCCCTGGGAAGGCTGTCCTGTCTCTCAAGACGCTACCAACTACAGGGCACGTGTCCCACCAGCATTGGCCACCACAGGGTCCGCCTCCTCATGGTGTCCTCCACACATGGTGCTCAGGAGGGAGTGTCATACCTCCACACTCGACAACACCCTAGCCTCAATGCTCAGAGCGACAGCAGGAGTATCATACCTCCCCATCAGGCCACAAGACACCTCAACCTGTAGACCACAACTCTAGCCTTGAGACGACAGTCAAGGAGTCTCATACCTCAAGACTCGACGCCCCTCAACCTTAGGTATCTCGGCCCTCGACCTCAACCAGGAAGTTGCGCCCGACCACCCGAGATTGTCGCCACATTCCCTGGTCCTGACGACAAGATCCCATATTGTCTCAACCTGCAGACAGAAAACCAAGAAAATATTTTCCAACACAAGCCAACTATTTCCTTGAAAACCATTTCTAAAAACTATTTTCATATCTTTGAAAATTCTTCCAAAACCATGGCAAAACGGCGAATCAGGGGTCCCAGGGACCACCACTGACTGCCCACAATCCCTCTCAATGAGACAAAACACAGCAATCCAGAAAGCCCTTGGAAAACACATTTTATAAACATATTTGGGCCCAGATTCGGCATGTCGAAAATAGGTTCGGTATGCCGAAAATCCCTGGTTCGGTAGGCCGATCTAGATCGATCGATTGAATCAGGTCAGTGGTCAACACTCAGGCCAAAAATGATTCGATTGATTGCAATCTCCTAATTCAGGCTATCATCCAAAATCGGACGATCGAATTTCGACCAAAGGACCTAAACTGATAGAAAAATGACATACCGAAATGGTTCGGTATGTCGAATTCTGCGAAAAACCGAAAATGGCCCAAACCCTACAGCCCAAAATCGCTCCAACTAGGACCCCCGATTGGACACTTTTAACAAACACCAAAGATCTTGCATAAAGCATAAGATGTAGACCCTCGAGTCTACTCCAGATTCCAATAAACAAAACTAAAATCCATTCACCATGCTTCAAGATATAAAATCACAAACGTAGAAGGGTCGAAAGGACCCAAAACACACCAACTACCATAAATATCCATAAATGCCACATTAAATTCTCAAAAATTCTAAAACATTAAATTTAGCCTAGATTACATGCATTCTAGGCATTTCTACCATTTTACATGATTTCTACACATTAAATAGCAGATACGTACCTGAAAATGAGCTCTAACGATCTCCGACTGACTCCAGCAAACACCGGTGACCCTGCACGACCACGGCCACACCACGACCTCAGGGACGTCACTCTGGAGCTTCCCAGGCCGCCATGAGCCACCATAGCGCCTCCGCTTCTCTCCCTCTTTCTCTCTCTGTCGACACGCGAAAGATGGGAATAAAGGAGGTAGGGGAGGATAGGGGAAAGGAGAAAGAGGTGGAGAAGGAGGTGTGGGGAGGAAGGGAAGGGAAGGTGGGGAATAGGAGAAGCGCGCCCGAGGAGGAGGAGAAAAGAAGAAGGAAGAAGGAGAAGACGGCGACGAGCGGTAGGGGAGTGCTGTGCGACTTATAAAGCCTATGCACGCAGTAGCTGACAGCATTTTCACTTGCACGTCTCAGCCACAGGCACGCCGCACGAGCACGCTGTTCACTCTGCCCAACCACCAGCCACAGCAATCGACCCATGACATGGACCCCACACCCAGGCCCTACACGCACAGTGCCACAATGCACAGTGCCAAACATGCACAAGGACGCACAAAAGAAGCCGGCCCACGAGACCCAAGCTCGAAAGCACAAAATCACACAACGGACCTCGAAACAGTAACACCCGTCTAGGAATAAAATTCATAAAAATGTAAATAATTACAAAAATGAATTTTACGGGTGTTACACCAAGTATGCTAATGACCTTCTTACATGTTGTGGAATGACTAATTGTACACCATGTAATACTACTATGATTAGAATTTTTACATATTTATTTGGATTTTTAAGTGATTTAATTTAAGTTAAGTTTGAATTAGGGTTTTTGTCTTATTTAATGGATTTTAATTTCTTTTCACTTGATTAGGGTTTAAAAAATTTGATTAATTAGGGTTTTATTGAATTTTAAGTTGATTTAAGTGGGTTTTAAGTGGATTAGGGTTTTTATTTGATTAATTAGGGCTTTTATTTGATTTTTAGGTGTATTTGAATGGATTTTATTTAAGTTAGGGTTTTTGTTTAATTTTTAAGTGGATTTGATTGATTAGGGTTTTGTGGGATTTTAGGTGGATTTTAGCTGGATTAAGTGTTTTATTTGTTTTTTAGTGGATTTTTAATGGGTTTTAGTGTTTTACTGGGTCAAGTGGGCTAGTGTTGGTATGATTAGGACCTGTATGGGAAAGGATGTTGGTGGTCACGACCAGAGCATCAATCGGAGGAGCCTGCTGCCATGTGACTTCAAAATCGGGGTGTCTACAGATGACCCTCCCTTAGCAAGGTCGAGGGAACCGAGACCGATGCTTAGGGTTGACAAGACACCCCACTTGAGTCCGTGGGAGAGCAGTATTTGCTATGGTGCCACGAGCCACTTATTCGACGGATGCGCCAAAAAGTCATGACTCGAGGCCTATGCAAAATGCAAATGCAAAGGATGACCCTGATGCTGTGTAATGCATGAAGAAGATGCCGAAAGTGAGTGGGTAGCTGTAGACACCCCGATTTTGAGGTGACTCATTGATAGGACTCCAGATGTTGCTTTGGATGTGACTGATCCTTGAACCAACCCCAAGCCCGTAGCAAGCCTACAGCCCAATTAGGAAACCAGACCAGTAGGGGAAAGCACTTAGCTAGCACACCTCCCTAGCACACCTAGCTAGCACATCTCCCTAGCACACCTAGCTAGCACACCTAGCTAGCACACCTCCCTAGCACACCTAGCTAGCACATCTCCCTAGCACACCTAGCTAGCACACTTACCTAGCACACCTAGCAGGCGCACATAGCTGGAGCACCAAGCTGTCGCACCAACCTAGTGTACGCCACTTCGTAGGCTGCGGGCTGCTGGCTTTCCACCTCCCATGGCTGTTACCTCTAGCAACGAATATGCCATGGAATCTTCCAGGCTTTTCGTCTACGAGGCTCCCAGCATTCCCATGAGTTACCCATGAGAAAATCCTATATAAGGACACCTATAGGCAACCATGAGGAGGGGTTAGAAATCCTTAATTCAACAATTCTGTTCTGAGCCAGCATCCTGCACGAGTTTCTCCTTCTTTCTAGCAGCTTATTTTTGTTTTCTAGAGCATTCCTTTGTGTCCTAAAGCCTCCTTGGTCCTTCCAAAGCAGCAAGGATCTCTTTATCTCTGATATTTCAAGAAGGAACATCTTGAGAGGTAGGCTTTCTACCTCCTCTTTATCCCTTTAAATCTCATTCTTGAAATATGATAAAGCATGCTCGAAATCTTACATAAGGTTTGATTTGTTCCATGTTTTATGAAGCTTTATGATAAACATGCTTGCTCTCTATGCAAAATAACCTCCATGCTAATCCATACATTTGTTTCTAGTGTAAAATCTGCATGAGTTATCTTCTTTTACCATTTCCTTGCACATAGCACTTTGCCATGCACTTATATGTTCTTGCACATAGAAATATGCTTATGATCATCATTTACATATGTTCTGATTGGCGTTATCCAGATCATGTTTATTCCTAGGCATTTTGCATGTTTTTACACATGAACCCATCAACTTATTTTGGCTTTGAATACATGATTTACATGATGATTCTCGATCGTGTGCATCCTCATCATATTTTCAGTTCTTAATAATGGCATGAACCCATCTGTATTAGCATGAATCACCCTATATCTCTACTGGGGCGGATTCTGGATCAGATAGCAGTCTGATCCAGATTCCTTGGGGCGCACCACTCAGGCGCACCTGTCCAGCGCACCACACTGGCGCACAGAGCAGGCGCGCCAGACTGGTCAGAGAATGAAACACTCGCATTGCATCATTGTTTGCATGGATTTATCGAAGGCTTTGAGCTGGTTCCTTTTATGACTGATTCTCTGATGTAGCATGATGTCACCTGCACGATTTTCGGTTTTGATCAGATTGTTTTCCAACTGTTTTCTCCATTTTGTTATTCAGTTCTAGGCTGAATCTGGTAGGTCGATTGCACCTTACTCCTTTGTGGAGAACCATGTGCATTGCCCCATGATCTAGTGGCCTGGTCGAATCGTGCATTCTTCATTCTAGCTTAAATAGGTGAGACCTTGTGTGAGTCTACCAGCCCTTGAGCACCAGGTCATTGCATTTGCATTTCTTGCACTTTTAATACATGTTTTTTTCCAAGTTTTACAGAATGATTCCATTGCATATTTTTCCAGAATACATCCTATGATGTTTTGGCTTTGCATGGCCTTCCGTTTTTTCCTCAGCATGTTTTCCTGGCCCACTTAGACGCCCATAGGGGGCGCACCAGACTAGAGCACCAGTCCGGCGCACCAAACAGGCTCATTGGCTTGTTTTCAGTAGCACACAACAGGTTTTTTATATGTTTTTTGCACGTTTTCTCGACTTGATTCGCTTCTGGATTTTCTTTGGCTTTATTCCTTGATGCATTAGGAAGGCACACCCTTGTTTTCAGTAGTTTTTCACACATTTTAGATTGCATTAGGCATATAGCAAAGCAAGGATGATAAATCGCTCACGATATTAGATCTTTGATCTTATTGTGCAATATTATTGCATCAACACTTGACCCGGCATACTAGCGATATTTCTGAGCATTAGGACACACCACTACACATCATGCACCCGTATTTTAGACACCGCATGCATTAGCATGGCATGGCATATCGCCTTTGGGCGTACAACAAAGGCTGCAAAGCCAACATTTCATTAGCAAAAGAGAAACCAATAGAAGACCGATTTCTCGGGCGTACGAGGGTGTCTAACACCTTCCTCGTACGTAATAGGGATCCTTACCCGCATTTCTGGTTTATGAAGACTTTTCTTTTATTGTTTTGCATGATTTTCGTGTTATATGGTTTTCCTCGTCTTCCATTTTAATAGACTAGGTGGTGACTCCTGCATTTTTGCATTATTTCATTTTTGTCGTGGCTTTGCCGACTTTGGCATACATATATTTGTTGCCACCCTCGACGGCATGGTTACAGGAACTGGCGACTCCACTAGGGATCGAACCCAGAATCTCTGGTTCGTTTTGGTTTCTCTTTTGCTTCGGCTTTCTCCTTGCTTGCTTTGTTTTTTCCATGCCATGCTCTTTAAGTGGTGTCTTTTGCATGCATTGCCTTTGCTATGTTGTTCACACATTTGCCGTGCCACCACTTTTGCACATATTGTAGCACATGTTTTCATTTATTTATTCATTTTTACTTGCGTGTTTATTTCCCTTCCTGTATATGCCATGCCTAGGAGATTAGAGACGTGCTTGCTTCCCCTTTTGGTTAATGAAAACATAACAACCAAAATTATCAATCATAAGGCAAACTAGGGACAAATTGAAAATCTCCCCCCATAGTCTAATAAGCTTGCAAGTAAAAAACTTAAAGCATACTTTGCATACATCATATAGGGCATGCATCCTCTCCTCTCTAGGCTTACCAATACAGTCTGCGAAGGACATGTTCTAGTGGTTCATCCTAATGGCTTTGGCGTAGGATGAAAAATCAAGCTTGTTCCCCCTTGATTGGGGTTGTGTCGGTGTTAGTAAAGTGGCACAGCCTACTGCTTTGGCAGAGGTCAAGGCTCCGAAAGCACCACTCGTTCACTGCCTATGCTTTGGCTGGGATTTAGAACGGGGACCTTATTATTTCTAACCTTGAGTCGGAGACCTATTCACCCTA
>JAMKQA010020452.1:0-15367 GCA_024699735.1 Posidonia australis | reverse complement strand
GGACTGGGGCGGGCCTGCCGGTTTGGCCCGGCCCGGCCCACGGCCCGCGACAGGCCTGGCCCGGCCCAGCCCGGGGGTGATTTTTCCGGGCCCGACCCGTTTTCCATGTCTAGTAGCAGGCATCCTATTGATAAGATAGGTAGCTGTAAGCACAGCATCAGCCCAAAGATGTTTTGGAACCTGTATATGCACCATAAGTGTACGAATGACATCTAGAATGTGCCTATGCTTACGTTCTACAACTCCATTTTGCTGTGAGGTATGAGGACAGGATGTCTGATGGATGATACCCAATGAGACACACATAGAAGTGACGTTAGAATGCATGAACTCAAGTGCATTGTCAGTTCTCAAAAACTTTAGAGTCACATCAAAATGATTCTTTATTTCATTAAGAAAATTTCTGAGTACATCATGAATATGATTTCGATCTTTCAACAAATATACTCAGGACACTCGAGAAAAATCATCAACAAAAATAATATAGTACCTATGACCCGACACAGACTGAACTCTAGATGGACCACATACATCACAATGAACCAACTCAAATACTGTGCTACTAGACGCAAGACGCAACTGTTTAAACGAAACACGATGGTGCTTACCTAACTGACACGACGCACAATCAAAACGAGACACAGACTGCCACGGTAAGGCCTGCTGGAGTTTCTGATGTCCCAGTCTATTGTGCCACAAGGAAGAGAACTCAACATTAGATGTTGTAGAAGCCAAGCCTTGAGGAATCTCATCACGAATTAGCAGGTACACTTCATTTCCTTGATCATGGCCCAAACCAATCCTCCTCCCTGTCTGTAAATCCTGAAAGGTACAGTGAAAAGGGAAAAAAGTCACACTACATTTGAACTGCTTTGTAATAGCACTAATGGACAATAAATTTACAGGGAAATCAAGAACAAAAAGGACACTCTCTAGTGGTAACTGTGAAGAGACGTGGACCACCCCCTCACCAGAGACTGGGCAAGTTCGACCATCAGCAATCGCGACAGTCCGAATATCAGATAACTGAAATAATTGTGTAAACAAACTACGAGTACCTGACATGTGGGAGGAGGCATGGGAATCAATGATCCAAGAGGAGTCTCTCAAAGCAAATAGGACACTAGTACCTGAAGTGCTAGCATGTGTGGCAGTGGCAGTGGAGTCAGTGACCTTTAGCTACTGAAGCCGCTCGTAATCAGCATGTGATATAGTGAATGTCGATGGCTCAGTAGTAGCAACAGATATGGGGGCCTCTGTAGTCATATTAGCCGTCTGAGGACAACCAATAATATCCCAGCATCGCTCAACTCAGTGACCCAACCGTCCACAGTGTGTACAACGTGGCCGTCCTCCGGTATCGCCACGACCACGTCCTCCTCGTGCACCACCACGTCCACGGGTGACTGCCATGGCAGAAAGCTCTGACACTGTATAAGAAGTAGCAGTAGACACTCGCATAACATTGCTGAACGTGGTATGAAGATCTGGTAGTACATCAGCAGCCAATACCTGTCCTCGAATCTGTGAACTGAGATCTGGATTCAAGGCAGAGAGAAACACAGCAACTGCTAGTTCTTCACGGTACTGACGCAGGTAAGTGATATCAACCGTCAGAGGCTGATGAATATCTAACTCCTCTAATAAGGCTCGAAGAACAGTGAAAAGATCCTGAACAGATCTGTCCCCCTACCATAGAGTGAAAAGCTGTTCATAAGTCTCACAAACTCTGGAAATATTCTTTTCAGCCCATAGGTGAGTCACAGAGTATCCCAAATCTTCTTTGCTGGCCGCAAAGATATGACACTACGCACAACAGAAGACTTCATACTGTTAGTCATCCAAGTAATAACCACCACATCATCGACCAACCAATCTTCATAAATGTCAAATTTGATATCCGGAAGAGGACCTGTAAGGTGCTTCAATTTTCTATATGCCAAAACAAGTGTCTCAAAACTCTGAGCCCACAGATGATAGTTAGGGCCAGAGAGTTTCTCAGAGGTACCACTCATGTTTTTAACAAACGAATCACGAGATGACATCCTCACTGATTTTCAATAGCAAATCACAAATAAATGGTCTGAAAACGACAAAAAAAATAGACCAATTGCTCACCACGATGTATGGATGTGACGTATCCACACACAACACCAACTAGAGACTGGAGAAGGGCCTACATGGCCAGGAAGGGTTGGACTGCCCTAACAAGTGGACGGGAGAGACAACCAGGCATCACCGGTGACACAGCATGCGTCGGTGACGTCGTACGATCGATTGGACTGCCAGCAGTGGACTGCAGGCCACGTACGGGCCTGCCGGCGGTGGAGGAGGCCTTGGGGCACACAGGCGGGAGGTCTGGAGGCAACGAGAGGGCAGGAGGGCATGTCCGACGTAGGTCAGGCGGCTGACGGCGATCGACAGCGAGTACAGCAGTGGCAGGCAGCTAGGATTTTTTTTGTAGTTTCTCCCTGTGCTCTGGTACCATGTTATGAGAGAAAACTCAAAAATTCTCTATTGATTAGTGAGGAATACATATATATAGGTATTAGACACCCCATGGATATATAGATATCCAATAACCTGTTTAACTACAAAATACATCTCCACTTATTCTAACAATGGATAATGTTTCTAAGTGGATAACTGATATAGTACAATTTTGTTATATCATGAAATGTTTGTGTTATGATCTTGTCTATGATACAACAGTCAATATTTGACTTTAATCAAGGGCCACCGACATTATTGTACAATTGGTTGCAACTAATCATCGAGAGATGTTACTCTGATATTAAGACTGCAATCACAAAAGTAATAATGTGATTTATTGCATAATACAAAATATTTGAATGAGCGAAGTTATGTTCAAACAATACTTTTTCAAAAGTGTATGTTTTGTTAACCGAACATTTAAGTTAAAAGCTTTGTTCAACTAGTACATTAGAGATTTTTTTTATTGAAGTTGACTTAAAAAACTTCGATTTTGTCATGCTTATAACTTGCTTGTGTATGTGTCGGTACATTATGATCATGAAATATTTCAACAATTTTGTTTTCACATTTTTTTTCCTACAATGCTTACTTTTTCAAAAAAAATTGGAATAACATCAAAAATTCTAGAATAGAATCAGTAGACTAAAATGGAATGATAATATTCAAAACTTACACTAAGAGCCCGTTTGGAGCCTCTACTTGTAGAAGTAAACTAGCTTTTAAGATATTACAGTAGAAGCTAAATTATAGGTAACTTCTAAAAGTCCTGTTTCGCAAATAAAGGTCCATGAGTAGATATTAGATTCTACAACATTTAAATTACATATTTACCCTCTTCCTTTCTTTATTTCCTCCTCTCCCTTCCTCTTTCCTAGATAGTAAAGTAAATACACATCTTATTTATCCAGAAACTGAAACTCTCTCAAGCCAATTTCTACAAAAACATGATTTTATACACAGATCCCCTCATCCAGAAACTATAGCTTCTATGAGAAGTAAGACAGTTAAACCCCGTATGGAACTACTTTTGTGATTTTCCATGATTTGTTAGAAATTAACTACCCAAAATCCATCTAGAAGTGATTCCGAACGTGACCTAAAGAGCATGCACAAGGGATCGACAAGAGGACAAATCAATAAAATAAAATGCAAACCGTACTACTTGATCAATTTAGCAATATATAATAGCTCATCTACCATTTAGCAATATATTATCAATCTTTTCAGTTAGATAGGTTTCTTCTAATTGATTTTTGCACTCTATAACTTCAGAGTTTAGATCAATTCATTTGAATATGCACATAAACATTCAGCAAATTGATCAAAATTCTCATGAGCAACATTGGAGTTTTTGGAACTATTATAATACACAAGCGAATATGCAAAGCCGACATATGAAATCAATATGAATTTATTGTTTCCACTGTAGGTCCCATTTTGAAATCACCTTTCCAACATGGGATATGAGACCTAGACAAACCATCGGAAGAATAAAATATTCACCATGTGCAAAACATGATTAATGGACTTCAATTGGCATAAAATAGATTTAGCATTTAACATTCGAACATAGTTATGAAAAATTTGAACACGGAAGACATGGGATTATTTCATGCACAAAGTATAGAGAAACCAGTCATTAATTTGTCCCCAAAGAAAGAGTTAATAACCATATTCAAAAAATTCAAGCTGATCTTTGTGTAATTCCTCTGTAAAAGACATTAACCATTTCTTCTTGCATTGCACCTTCACTTCATCTTATAGACTTCACGAATTTTCTTGCATTAGTCTATTTGATTAGAACAATTTATGTAAATTTCAAATGGAGAAAACTGCATGGTATATTTCTCCCTTTAATTTGGTCAATTTGGAATGAACAAAATGCCAGAATTTTTTAAAAGATCCCCCTTTCATTGAGGCATTAAGATGCAAAATCCTTGATCTTGCTGTTTGGTGGGAAAGAACTCTCTAAAAAAGAAATGGAACTAAATCAACTGCTTTAAATATCCTAAAAAGAATTAGAACAACAATATTTTATGGTCTTTTGTAATGAGGATGCAGGACCTCAATGAAAATGGACCTCCTCAAATCCCACTACTACTTCTGTTACACCTTCAAATGTGCATGGTAGTAACATCTTTGTGGACAGTCTTGATGACCTTCTAGAGGGTGCTTGGTAATATTCCATTCCTTGAAATCCAGTGAATCAGTAAAATGGTAGCTACTAAAAAATAAATTGCCGTTCAAAACTCAATTTCCCGATGGTCAAGGCCAAGGTATTCCTAAGGGTTAGACCAAACATTGGGCATGTGTTATTCTGAGAATTTTTCCAAAATCGGGTGAGCTAAATGGTCGAGGTCAAGGTTATTTGTTATTCACAAGACCATGAAAAAATGTGGAAACTAGAAAAATTCCTCATTTCTTTAGAGGCCTTCTTTTTCATCTTTGCTAGACTTACTTTCAACCTCAAACTTTGTCCAAGTATCATCTTTATCTCCACTAACTTTTGGTTGGTTTGTAAGACTTATTCACCGCATTGTTGGTTCCATAGCTGATTATTGTTACTAATGTATCTACCTTTCCCTTGAAAATAAAATTTCAACCTGATTTATAGTTTTTCTATATATAAGTAGAATTTTTGAAAATAAGATTAATTTGTTGCGGACAAAAGAAGAAAATTAGCAAAATTGTTCTCATGTTGAGCTCACTATTTTCCTAAATCACCTATTTCTTTGGTAATTCTTATTCTAATTTCTGTAATGCAGTACCTAACACATAATCCATTAAACAAAAAAAATGCTCATTGAATAAGCATGTTGTTATCTTACTATTATTATTCCATCTTCCAATTTCTTCTACTATGCACTACTAAATTAGTCACACCAATTTCTTTGATGCTACACAGGCTAAATATAATGAAATTATATATGCTAGATTGGCACTAATTAGTATAGTCCGATATAAACTAAGCAAGAAAAAATGACTAGAGGAAATACTCTGGTGAAGTAAGGTCTTGACCATCAAAGAACACTACTCGTTCAAAGGACAAACACTATAGATTATGGAAGTAGATTTTACTAGGAATATAAACTTGTAAAGAAAACTAGATCAGAATACTTCAAAATGCTATTGATGAAATATATATATAACACTAACATCTAATCTCCTAGACCCTATGGTAACCTATGTCTATATGAGATGAAAGAGACAAGAATAAAATACTGCAACAACCAAAAAATGTACTCATTATCGAACACAACCAGCTGAGAAAACAACATAATAATGATTGGACAATCAACAGAGAAAGATAACCAACTAACAAAGGAAGTGTAACAAGTAACAACACAATGGAAACACATTACCATCTAACCAAAAAGAAAAGGGATATAAATTATAAAAGTTGAGCATGCAGAAAGGACAATTTGGGAGTCAGAGCCGAAGCAAAAAGATGGTTGCATGGAAGCAGAAGATCTGGCATCACCAAAGCAAAAAAAATAAAAATAAAAAATGAATTTCATGAACCAGAATAGCAAGGGTAAAACATAGCCTTGTCACCTCCCAAAACTGCAAGCACTGGTACCTTCAACTCTGCTGATTCGACGGCACCAATGACATGATCGAAGGGTGCTATTGAAATAAAAAATAATGTACAATAATGTTTTCTTCCTGAAACAATAACCCGGCCAAGACTCACCAATAAGGTAACTTTGTTGACCTGCAACTAAGAGGCACATGCTTATATAAGATTGCAGGTGCCTTGCTGCTTGCTTACTTAAATGAGACTGCACTCTTGCTTGCCATTGCAAGCACTACAAACACAGGTGCCTTGACCTCTGCCAATTTGAGGGCATTGATGACAAGAACAAAGGGTGTGCAAGCATCAGTGCCTTAAACTCCTCCGATTCGAAGTCGCCGATGATGAGATTGAGGGTGGACAGGTCAAGGATGAAACAGTCGTTTTTTTAGGACAGCGGGAGCATAAAAGGGAGCAGGATCATGATGAAGTCTAGCAGGGAATCTAGCAAACCAGTAGTACAAAGAGCAATAGATGAGCCAAATGAAGAAGAAAAATTGGAGCTGGACGAAGAAACATCGGTATGCAAACCCAAAGTCTCCCTATATATATAGGTATTATCATTTTCTCAGCTCGATAAGACCTTCCAGTTATGCCGGTCTACTAAACCCACACACCTCGCCCATAAAGAAAAAACCAGAGGGTAGACAAAACGGTGCTAATGAAACTTAACTGATGCAATGGTTTGATGACGTAGAACTAAAGTAGATTCATTTAGAAATATATCTTGATCTAGTTATGCAAAGTTCAGATAATAATGGGCAAACTATCAAGTGCATATGTTGTCTATCAAGTGCATATGTTATGTACACCAGGTGTATAGAAACTACTGTCTTTTTAACTTATTAAGGAGAATGGAAGTACTACACAATTTTTAAGTTGTGAAATCCTGCATGATGAGCATAATTTATGACATTGCACAATAGCGTAAAATGCATTATTTGAAAAAGGGCTAAAGTACTACACAGTACTGACCTCAGCTCTGATTTTATTTTCAGTTGAGAGCGATAAAAAGTATCATTCTATTCGTCAAAGCATGTGTCTAATTGTCCAAGTCGATAACATTTCTGCATCTGATGAACAATGTTCTGCCAAAAGACGGAATGAAATATTGTAACATATATTGGTCAAAAAATATGCCATATCAAAAGGAACTTGACCAATATTTTCTGTTAAGAAAAATTATATTTCTTTTCTTGTGAACAAATTGGTTTAATGACTCAAACTGATACACTGAAATCATGCACATCAGATAACATGTACAACAATGAAAATAATTTACCAGACTTTAGCGGTAAATACCAACAAAAGATCCTAGTGGAAACTTTGAAAAAACAGATTATATCATAATCATAAAGCCTCAGAACATCAATAAGGGAATGCCTTAGAATTCTTTTAGAATCATCACTAGAAAAAGAATCATTACATGTACGAACGTTGAGAATGACATTAGGGATTTTAATTATTAGCACAAAATGTCATCCCGTCAATACAGGTCGTACAGAGAATTCTGTGCAAGTAAATTGTATTTGTCCTATCCTTTGACTATTTTTTTAGATGTCCAGCTAATTATAGGGTTTTTTTTTCCTCACAAACTATCAAATCCTTAGATATCACAACAGTACAAAAAAGATACTAATTTGCAGGAGGGACATGTAACTTATTATTGAGATATATGGAGCTAACTGTACCACAATTAAGTTATGGGAAGCATTTAGAAAATCATTCCCAACAGGTAACACCGATTAGTCTGATTTGAAGGTCTGCACCAGTGAGCATCCGTGTTAGGTTGGCTATAATGGTGGAACCAAATAATGCTTGGGACACGTTAATGTCTAACCAGCTGCAATCTCATTGATCAGTGATTTGAGTCAGTGCCATTTTGATCCATTCTTTTGTAAGATTTGTCTATTTTCAATTTGTATTTATTATAGGATTTTAGCTTGTAATCGCTTCAAAACTGTCACAAACCAATCACTCTTTTTGCAAAATCTATTTTGTCTAAATTCTTTTCTGCTGAATTTTTTTTTTCCTGTAGTTCATGGTCATTTACAAATTGAAATATTCAACTTTGCAAAAAATTACAGTCCTATGGTTTGGTAGTGCAATTAGCAACAAACACGTAGATGACCCTTCGCCTATGAAAATAAGTTCAGCAAATTGGGCTGAGTTGACCTGTAACCCATTCAACTCAGTCCACAAATATTAGGGTTAGATTGAAATGTGTGTGGATTGGGTTAGAGTTGGTTGAAATTTCGGACCCAAAGTTATTTTGAGTTGAGTTTGGGTTAGGCCTAATCCAACCCAACTCAATCCAATCCAACCCATTCTGTGGATTTAACCTTTAAGTTTAACCCATGAAATTAGCCCAGTCCATTATATATATGTTAGCCCAACCCATCTAGTTGTATTTTTTATTGGTTTCAAATTGTTATTTATGCAAATGTACTATTAAATGTGCTTCTTTATTTATTTATAACGAAATTTAGATGTTGTTGGAACTTATAATGGACAACAATATTTATATTAAGTTAATCAACCCGTATTTAGCCAAAAAGTATTTGGACTAAGTCAACTTGAACCCAACTCAGCCCATGATTAGGTTGAGTTGGCTTGGATTGGGTTATGTTGCTTCAATCCATATGGGTTGTGGGCTAAGTTTAGGTTAGTTTATTTTGTAGATTGGGTTGGGTTTAGGGAAACCAATCCAACATGGCCCATTTGCACCCCTACAGTAGGCTGTCATGGTAGAAGAGATTTTAAATATCATCCAGTATCAACCAAATATGACACTCTAAAAGACGATATAATGATATAGTCCAAGTACAAGGATGATTTATGGTCCAAGACAATATAATGATATACATGGATTTTGATCATGGATAAGTTATCACTAAAAAAGCTAGGCAGCTACCAACAAGACATGATTAACCAAATTTGAACATGCATTGTGAGCCTCATCCATTTTGTGCTGCTAATCACAAAGTAGAAGCAAGGAAACATATAATCAAAGAGCCTTGATGTTGTTAGAATCCAAAAAGAAATGAAATAAAACAGAACAAAAAGATAATGATGCCATGTTATTTTGCTAAAGAACTTACCAGTAGTATTCTTGCAACATTAAGTCAATTTTTCCTGATAATCACAATTTAGCATCATTTTTCACTTCCTATCATCCGCTTGACAATGTTAAAGGAACATAGTATCAATAGTAACATGTGCAATCTCTATTAAACCCATGTTCTAAATTCTTTTCGTGTTCTCCCTCTGTGTGTGTGTGTGTGTGTGCTCTCTCTCTCTCTCTCTCTTTCCATGCATGTGTGTGCGTACATGTGTTTGCATGCATGCACGTGCATGCGCATGTGCATGTGTGTGTTATGTTTTTACCTTTAGAGTTTTAATTATAATGTTCTGGGGTAGTTTGGACATCTTTTACCATCCTGTTAGAACATATACACAACCTAATATTGGAGATGTCTAAAGCTCTATTGCTCACCTTCACAAGAAAGCATATTGGTATCATGAGTCCAATGCACTGATAGGTTTGATATGTTCAGACAGTTCAGTCAATGTCCCTCAAGGTTCTCTTACATCAATTTTCTGAATACCAATAGTTTGACTGAGTGGAACATTTCTACACCAGATCAACATTTGGCCTATAACCTTCTATCTTCAATTCCTCCTTTAACATGTCAATCATTTGATGTATCTCTACTGATGCAAGGTGAAATTCATCACCCGAACGAAATTCATGAAGTTGGTTGAAAACTTCAATCCAACTACATCCAGGAGTCTTGTTGATACCCCGGTCCCTCATCAATCCTCTCATTTTTGCTGAATCATCCCATCTTTTTGAGCCTGCATAGAGTTTTGAAGAGATAACATAGTTTCCAGAATTCAAAGGCTCCATGTCCAAAAGATGTTGAATGACTTTTTCCCCAACCTCCACATTCTTACAGCTCCTACATGCACTAAGCAAAGACCCTAGCATGATTGCATCAGCTCGGCAAGGCATCCTTTCAATGAATGCCCAAGCTTCTTCTACATGCCCAGCACGTGCCAGTAGATCAACCATGCATGAATAATGCTCAATTTGTGGAGATATTTTGATAACAGCTTCCATGTAATGAAACCACCTACGGCCTTCATCCACCCACCCAGCATGAACACATGCAGAGAGAACTGCAACAAATGTAAGTTCATTAGGACGGACCTTCTCTTCCTTATCCATCATTTCATTAAAGACTGACAAGGCTTCTTGAGCATGTCCATGAAAAGCAAATGCAGAGATCATAGCATTCCATGTGACCTCATTCTTCCACGATATTCCATGGAAAATCTGTGCTGCACGATCTAGGTTCCCACACTTAGCAAACATATCAATTAATGCAGTGCCAACATAGACATCCCCTAGCAGTCCTTTCTGTGACGCCCACTTGTCTACCGATTTCCCAACATCAAGGGCTCCAATAGAGGCCACAGCTGAGAGCACACTCACCATTGTTATTTTATCAGGTTCAGTTTCTGTTCGACACATTGCCTGGAATAGTGCAATTGCTTCATCTGACCTGCCATTTTGGGAGTACCTGTAAAATTGTACAACCAAATCAAATAATATTCATGGAAATAACTTTAATTTTTGAAAATCATTGCCAACTATAAAAGGTACATGGTTGCTTAAATGCAGAACTAACTTGCATATTCATAGGATACAAAGAACTATACACAAAATATGATAGGTTGCTAATATTCTATTGACACGGACATTGTACCAAATTAACCGTATACCATAATGATAACAGCAATGTGTTGATTAACAAGTAAGGCGTGCCATAATAGAACGCTTGCCTGTTTTTCAATTCGCCTCTTGAAGAGCCTTGCTTTTAGTTATAAGGCTGATCTAACTAAAGCGCTTAGCTCATCAAACAAGTACGCCAAAAGTGGGAGTTGGTTTTGTATTATCTTATAATAAAGCATGCCTGTGTTTACCTCGTAGTTTCACTCTCTCTCTCTTTTGGCAGACGTGTTCTCATATTTCTCAAAGTCGAGGTTTATATCTCAAATTCAATAATAAAATTCTACACATACAATGATAATAAAAATAATTAGTGTGTGTATCCCTGCATTATGAACAAGGAATTGGAAAAACCTAGTACACTTGTAAAATTATAACTTAGAAAAGACAGAAATAAAGTTATAGAAGAGTTAAGAAAATAATGTAAAGTGCTGGAAGTAAGCTCATGTAGTACTTGCCCAGTGATCATAGCATTCCAAGCAACCCTATCATTTTTTGGCATAGCTTCAAAAATCCTTTTTGCCGAATCCAAATCCCCACATTTCCCATACATGTCAATCAAAGCTGACCCCACAAACGAAGTCATCTTGAAACCATTCACCTCAACAATGCCCTCCAACGATCTCCCCAACTCCAAATCACCCAAGTCCCCGCACGCCACCATGATGCTCACCAAAGTCCTCTCGTCCACTTCAAAACCCACCGACCTCATCCTCCCGAACAACTCCACAGCCTCTTTTGCTGAACCCATCTTAGAATAACCGGAAATCATTGAATTCCAAGACACCAAGTCCTTCTCAGTAATTTCATCAAACACCCTTCTTGCGCTCCATAGCCTCCCACATCTCGCATACATTGTTATCAAACAATGCCGAACATGCGAATCCAAGTGAAACCCAGATTTAAAGACTGAAGCGTGAGTGGTCTGCCCACAAGACAACAACTGGAGATTAGCAAAGCTGATGAGCACAAATGGGTAGGTGAACTTGTTGGGTGTGAGCCCAGACCTGACCATCCTGAGAAAGAAGCCAAGGGCCAGTGGGTAATCGTTCCAGGTGGTGGCCATGGCTCTGATCATGACGTTATAGGAGTAGTCATTAGGCTGTGGACCGTGGGAGAAGAGTGATGTGGCGTAGGTGAGATCCTTGAGGGCGAGAGCCTTGGAGAGGATGTGGTTGTGGTGGGTTTGCTGGATGGAGGGGGTCGTGACAAGCATGTGGGCGTGGATTTGCTTGAGGGTGGTGGTGGAGGTGCATTGCTTGAGGAGGGTGGGGTGTGGGTGTGGAGTGGTGGGGAGGTGCATTGCTTGAGGAGGGTGAGGGTGTGGGTGGTGGAGTTCATGGGGATGGGAACAACCGAACAGGGGTACGGCTGCTGCTTGGCGCCAGGTCCTTCTTCGTGCGGTCAATTTTAAGAGTTAATTTTCATATTATCCCCTGTATTTTCAACTTATAGAACATAAGGAAAACCTCATGGAGCCGACCGCAACCCCTTTGGCTATGGTGTAAAATGAATACACAAAATGTCTTCTGTAGGTACCTAATGAGAACTATGGAATGAAAATCCAATTATCTCCTCTCTCTTTTCCTTTCTTTGTTATCTTTTCTTTTCCCTCTTCTTCTGCCTTTCCCCCTGTTGTCACCACTACCTTCTCCTTTCTATTTTTCCCCGTCATTGCCATGTCTCCTTCCTCCTCCTCCTATTATCACCATCGTCAACCTCTCCTCACATGGAGGCTCTATGTACTGTCACTGACCTCCTCTCCCTCCTCCAACACCTCCCCCGTGTATATAGGGAAGTTCCATGTGCCATCACAAACCTCCCCTCTCTTCTTCAATTCCTTCCTTATGTACCATATTGTTTGTCTCCTCCATCGATTGTCGTCTTATGTACCAACACCTCTCCCATGTACTACATTGTCTACCTCCTCTACCGTCATCATTGTAGTCACACCTCCTCTGTCACCTCCCCACTCCTCCCCATTCATCGCCTCCATGCATACGTCGTCGTCACCCCTTCTCCCGCCCCTCCCTCTCTTCCTAGTCCCCTTCACTCATTGGATGTATCCAACAATGTAAGTTATGTACTAATAAAGATTCTTTCTTGCAAGCACCTACATAAAAAACAATCCTAAATGAATACAGATTATCCTTTAATATTTATTTTTATTTTTGAGAGGATACCTATGTAGATATGGATATGAAATTTTAATTTTGAATAAATACAAATACATTTATAGACACAGATATGTTATTTTGATTTTAAACAAGTACGTATGTAGAAAAGATATTTATGAATACTAGCATGGATATCTATGTGTGTGTATCTTTAATTATATAACATATAAATGTCCCTAAAATTACTAAAATTCACTCTTCAAACCTTCAATTATCTAAAAATTACAATAAAATATCCTATGTTGTCGAATACTATTTTTTCCAGTTCTTAAAAGGAATCAAAAAAATACAATTTAGGTCTAATAATTTACCAAACGTTACTTTCTCAACATTAAAATACTCAAAAAATTATAATTAGGTTTCTAGAATATATAGAAAGATCCTTAAAAAAATTTAACTTGCTCCTATCTCTATAAAATAAAAAAAATACATTAAAATCCATCAAATTATTGAAACATAGGATCATACCTCGACCATATTATAGAAAAAACTCAAATCAAAAAGGAATACCAAAGACTTGGATACAAAACTTCATCTCTTTGAAAATGAATTAGTTTAATTCATGATCATATCTAGTTTGAATTGATATATAATACTTTTATTCTATACATAGTAAAATGCATAGTAGAATATAAAATATATGATTTGTTAAAATTTTAAAAAATCCTATTGATATTTTAATCCATTATTTAAATTGCATTTCTGTATTTATATCTATTTTTTATTCGTATTCGTTACCTTTTTATCCTATCTACATCCATGTCCATTTTTTGAGGATAAGAATATGTAGTTTTTGTAAAACACATAGTAGAAAAGAAACTATGTGAAATAGTAAAATTTAAAAAGAAACTTATTGATAGTTTAATCCATTATTTAATGTACATTTCCAATATTTGACATACCTTTTTGTAAACATAGTAAAACACAAAGTAGAAAATAAAATATATGATATAGTAATTTTAAAAAAATCTTATTGATGGTTTAATCTATTATTTAATGTACATTTTCGTATTTATGTCTAATTTTTTATCCATATTCCTTACATTTTTCTTGTATTCATATCCATACTTATTTTTTGAGGACATGGATATGTAGTTTTCATATCCATATCATATCTAAATTTCAAAAGCAAATATAGATTTAGATACTATATCTGATCCATTTACACCTTTATTTCCAATAAAACCTATTTGGACCCCCTCCACTCCCATCTCCTCTCTATTTAGCCTTTGATCTCTTCCATCTTTTTTCCTCTTTGCTCGTCTTCTTCCTTCCACTAATTATTATTATTATTATTATTATTATTTGTGAATTTTTCTTTTATCTGGATTGTATATGAAAGAAGTTATACGATTCCATTTATATAAAAAAACCTTATATCAACTACTTCTTATGTCTTGGTTAATTTGGTGTGCACCCTTCAAAATAGACGATTTTTTTGTAAACGTCCTTATGCTTGGTTATGTTTGTGTGTTATATGATATTGGCATCTTTTGGGGATTCAAATTGCTAAGTTACTCTTGTTTTTTCGAATCATTGCCTTACATATATCTTCTAAATGGAATAGTAAGGATAATTTAGCCATATAATTTTAAAATGCAATAGAATGGATGTTCTGAAACTTTTTATCAAATCTGAAGAGAACACATCAAACAAAATGTCATATTTATTAATAAGCAGTTGTGTCGCTGCGTTATGAACGCACTTTGATGAGGATATTATCGGCATTTAGCACAATGAAACATCTGAAGATTTCGTAGATGAGATTTGCCAAAACTAGCGAGTCCAAAACTAAAATGTTTTTTTTGTTTGTCAAAGTTAAGTAATTAATATTAAATAGACCTCGGCGTAAGACAGGGGCCAAAATAAGACGAAATTAGGCAATGTTATTGTTAATATTACAGACAGTCAAGGATGACAGAAATGTCCAAAAATAGAAAGAAAAGGTAAAGGTAAAGGAAACAGAGGACGAGCTACTACTCCATAGCTTCAGCAGGAGACGCAGCAGCAACAGGTGGGATAATGGAGTCCGAGGAGGTGGGAGGAGCATCAGAAGGGGTAGAAAAGTTCTCTGCCCAGGCAGCCTTCATGGAGGCCACAGTGCTTCTCAAGTCCTCCGTATCGAAACCTGGTAGAAGAGATTCTAACTAAAACTCCATTAGACCAATAATATCAGAAATAATAACAAAAGCAGGCTTAGTAATATTGCGAAAAATTCTGGCATTCTGTTCTTTCCAGGTTACCCAAAGGATGGCCTGGATAAGAAGGAACCAGCTGGAGTTAGATAAATGAAAAGAGAGACCAGGTTTATGCCAGTAAAGGTCC
>JAMKQA010020450.1:0-16999 GCA_024699735.1 Posidonia australis | reverse complement strand
CCACTAGGGCTTCACACATCCTGGGATGTAGCATTGATCATTTACCCATCAAATATCTTGGGTTGCCTTTACACTATAGGAAGTCTAACTTCCAGGACTGGTCTCCAGTCATTGATAAAATCACTAAGAAATTATCCAATTGGAAAGCAATTCACCTTTCTTTGGGGGGCGGTTAACCCTGGTCAATTCTGTTTTATCCGCTATTCCCACCTATTACTTGTCAGTGCTACATCTTCCATCCAGTGTGGTTAAAGCTATTGATAAGCTTAGACGCAGGTTCTTATGGAATGCTTCTCATGCAAATAATATCCATCATTTAGTCAAATGGAAAGCCATTTGTAGATCCAAGGCACAACAAGGTTTGGGCATTATTAATTTGGCCAATTTCAACCTAGCTTTAAAGTACAAACTGCTTTGGCAATTACTGTCTGATACCTACCCTCTCAAATGGAAAGATGTTGTAATTACTAAGTGTTGCGCCAGACATGGTTTTGGAGCCATTTTAAACTTAACCAATAGGCGAGCGTCACCTCTTTGGCAAGAACTTAAAAAGTACTTTGATATTATCAATGGTTTTTCTGTTTTCCAAGTTCACAATGGGAAAATAAATGGTGGAAGGGAGAAAAATTGGAAAATGTCTTACCAGATTTATACAATTTAGTTAGGCATAAAAAGGCTTCTGTTTTTAAAATTTTATAGACTAATACTGAGGATACTAGTGCATTATTTATTGATTTTTCATCTTTGGGAGATACTGTGGCACTAACTGCTCAATTAAACTCTTGGCATTCTATTCTTAGCAGTGTCCGCAGAACTATTGCACAAGACACCCTGATTTGGCTTCCCACAAAGAATGTTTTTACTGTTAAATCTTGCTATGATGTGCTCAATGATGGTGGCCTTCGATTTAAGTTTTTGCATGAAATCTGGGATTGTTGGGTGCCTTTGAAAGTTAAACTTTTTACCTGGCTTGTATTATGTAATAGAATTCTTACAAAAGAGAACCTACTGAAGAAGGGATGGCAAGGCAATGAAGCATGTGTTTTTTGCTCCTCTTTTGAAACTGTGAAGCATCTGTTCTTATTCTGCCCCTATGTGCAGTTAATCTGGCATTCTTTTACCAAAGAATACATATATCCAGGTTTTAATTCCATTGAGGACTTGCTTGCCATTCCGCCTCCTTTTAATCTTGATTTTACCTTAACTGGAGCACATACTTTGGTTCTTGCTGTTATTTGGTTTGTTTGGCAGGAGAGAAATAATAGAATTTTTAGAAATTTACACAGGACTCTTTCTATGATTCTAATTGATATCACTGCTATGTTTCATTGTTGGATTGATTCTCTGGCTACAGGTTTTGAGAAGGCTAAGAATTTGTTAACTGTGTCTGCCTTCCATTCGAGTAGAGAGGTGGAGCTGGCTTTAGCTCCTGATTGTGAGGCAGCACTAGTTTCTCCAGCGCTTCCTGGGTGATTTTGATCTTTTTAACCTTTAGTTAAACTGTGACTGTATTATATTGGCAGTTCATATTTTTGGATTGACTGCTCAAACTTCTTTGTCTTTGCTGTTTTATTAGCAACACTTGGACATCGCTTATAGTTTTTTTTTAGCTTCTGGTCACCTGTTGAGTGACGGGACATTATTTTTGTAACTTTCAAATAGACTTTTAAAGCAACTTTACTGAACTTGTAATTTTTAAAATTATAAAAAGAAATACAATTACCGATTATCAAAAGCATTCAACATACAAGTGTTAGCTGACAGTGACATTCAGCATAAAACATACATCAGGTCGATGATAAATAAATTGGGTCAGCTGTATTTATTAGCAAATTAAGATTCATTTTTCTTCAAAGGACAATTATCTCTGCCTTCAAGTATTGGAATAACTTGGCGGTTGTTCCTAAGAGCTTGGAAATCTGCAAGGTGCTTCTTAATTTGCAGGTGAAAATTTACGTAAACTTTTAGAACCCAAGAAGGTTATGTATTATTTTATAATTAGTGACATTGGTTTCTGTGTTTGTATTGAATTGCAATGGTTAGTCATATACTTTCCTTCTAATTCCTTCTTTAATAAATGCTACACTGGAATCTACCGATTTCAAATAATAATAATAAATGCTCCACTAGTCAGTGCTACTTTCAATTATGTACGGTCCAATTCTGGCATTCAGCCACTTGCTTGTTGGCCGAATTCCACGCATGCTGTCAATTTATATTCTTTAAATTATGTTATCAAATAACAGGAATTTGGTCAAATAGGGCAACCATTTTTGTTTATTCCCCACGATTAATGGGTCTACGTTAGGAAAAAAATAAAATAAAATAGGCAATCGTACTTTAACATAGCTTTGTTAAGTTTATTAATTTGTATTCATTACATTGGCGCTACAAAATTATTTGTCAGTTTGCTGAAGTTTAGACATTTTTCACAGTTCAAGATAATTAATTTTCATAGTAACAAATGTAGTATGCAACTTTTCTTAGGTCGATCTGTTTGGCTCTAAGTTGAAAATTTACTTCTATATGAAAGATAATGCTCAAAGCTTAATTTTCTGGTATTCGAAAACAAAACATGTACATCAAATTGATGATGTAACAACAGTACAGAAGCCAAACTCTATCCCAAACTCGATAGATTTTTTTATTTATTTAATAATTATCTAATCTTGAACTGATCCTCTTAACTACTCCATCGCCCTTGGCCACACACCGATGGATACTCATTGTACACGTATAAAGATGTATTGTGACCTCAACTAGGCTGGTCAATTAATCCTGGTATCGTGCATCTACAACCACGACATTAAAACCAAAAAGGACAAAAAAAAAACAACTTATGTGAATACCTTTGTTGATTTCCTATAATGGGATCACAAGTAGTATTCTTATTATAGAAATAAATCACATTATTTATTAGTCGTATAATACATTAAACGCATAAAACAAATATTCACTCATTAAGGCAAAGTAAATCACTTATAAATGCATGCTATTACTACTTAATTTATTTACCACAACCCATGCGTGCAATTAATTAACGTGAAATAACTCCACGATATTCAAAAAGTTTTTTATTTACCTCGGTGAGGGAGGGGAAACCCCTCCCAATATATTAAGCAAAAAAGGTTCATCGTCATAATCATCATTTCTTAATTATTAGTCTCCTACTCCATTTATCCGGATCCGACCCGGATATCCTCTTGTCTTCCATAAATAAAAAACACTTCCTTCAACTCGCTTCTCTCCATCTCTGTTCTCTTCCACTTCCGTGCTCTTCCTCTTCTCCAGTCGTCCCGCCACCTCCACTCTCCAACGTACACAGCACAAAAAACCCTAGAAAGCAGAGGTCCAATGGCAGCAGACGTCAGCTGTCTTGTGCAGATTCTCAGCAGGTACAAGGAGGAAGCTGAAGGTGAACCAAAGGCCGGACATTTGGTCACCAGGGACCTGCTTGGTGGCTGCACAGTGCTTGGCAACAGGGACCTGGACCTCGACCTCATGGTCCCCTGTGGCTGGGAGAAACAGCTCGACCTCATGGTAATAACCTATCAAAATTCCAATTATTTTGGTTTTATAATGTGTGCTTCATTAGTTTCGTGAGTAACCGGAAAAGAAAGATTATATTTCATGAGATTCGATGATTGATGAATATATGTGTGTGCTATTTTTTTTCCCATTGAAAAATTACTGTTTTATTCAATCCCATCCTGCGGTTGCTGTTGTTTTTCCCAATGTCGATCTATGCCTTTTATTCTCTTGTTTTTTAATGAAATAGACTAATAAGATGCAAACTGAACAAATTCTTCTCTGGTGCATGCATCAAATCTTGTAATCAATATCATAATCATCTCACTACTTATCAAAACAATAGAATATACTTCTTCTTCTTTTTTACAAATATTTTCTTCGAAATCTACCCCTAACTAAACCTCTAAATTACCGTTTTCTACAGTCAGGTGAGGTACTCTTCAAACACACCACCGTCACCACCACCACCGTCACTGACAAGCTTCAAGATCTCAACCTTCCACCACCGTTCCCCACCTTCACACCACCACCACCCAACCTCGACCTGAAACTCTTCCCACCATCCTCCTCCTCTACTTCCATTTCGTCCTTCCCCCACAGCGTTTGCACACTCGACAAGGTCAAGTCCGCTCTCGAACGAGCTGCCAAGAAGAACCCACAAGTCAAGCCCGAGGCCTTTCTCTCACCCACTTCCTCATCCACCACCACCGCTACCACAACCACAACCAATAACAACAAAAAAGCGGCTGGAAGTGAGGAGGAGGGAGAGCCAAGGTCATCATTGGAGGAAGGGCCAGCAATGGGAGAACCAAGAGCACTGATGGCAGCAGGGTGTCCGAGCTGCCTTTCCTATGTGCTTATATCCAAGGGAAATCCGAGTTGCCCCAGGTGTTGCTCGGACGTTCCTTCCCCTGCGAAGAAGAAGCCCAGAATTCAGCTTGACCTTAACTCTGATACCATGGCTGCAATTCCTACTGCAGATGGTCAGCTCTATGCATGAATGTTTTGTACCCATTGAGATTATCTCTTTTTTTAGGATGTACCCATTGAGACTACCAGCTTATGATTATACTCAAACCTGTTATAGGGTTTTTTTGGTCTCAATATTCCTTGTAAATGATGAAAGTATTAACTACAGGTGGGTTTTGTTATTTTGGGAGGGCTAGGATGGAGGTGTAATTGTTCTACAATTTTTATTCTTTTTTTTTTTTTGTAGTTTTGTTTTATATAATAATCTGTATTTGATATGGATCAGTGATCCCTCTTGGGTTCTAATTGAAGGTTTTTGTGTGCTTCCACAATTGGGTATTTGCCGATTAATTGCTGCTGATTTGCATTTTGAGTTGTCAATGTGCATGTGAAGGTTACTTTAGCTTTCTAATGATGCTGATCCGAAAGACTGGCATACCGATCTTTTTTTTCTTTTAGGAGAAAGAGGCCCCAGGCCACATGCCAAATTTCTTGATGCTGTTTGAAATGTTAAGATTTGTGGGATTGTTCATTGTACATGGATGAGAACAGACGTCAGATGATGGTTATTGGTGTAATAGTATAATACCATCACCACCGTAGGCCGAGGGAATTAAATGAATGGGGTTGTTCTTTATTTTATTTTTTGTGAACGGATGTATTTGGGTTGTATTGAATGCAATGTTTCGTACCACGGGTTATGGTAACGCATAGAATGGTGGGAACAAAGACTTTGGAGTAACTGATGGCAGAGTAGTCAGCAAACTCTGTCCAGCTGTGGCATTTGAGGTGGGATTAATTGGTCATTGAGGACCGAGCTTTGGTAGAGTTTGAATACCGCAGGCTATACGCGACTGTTTCTTATTATTGTAAATAACATATATATTCGAAGAAAAAAAAAAGGAGCATAGGTGTCTACAGTTTTTTTTTTTTTTTTTCAGGTATCTAATAAAGACTGATAGATGAAAAACTTATGGTATTCTTTCCTATCTTCTTTTATTTTTCTCTTTTTAACTTTCTTCTTGCTTCTTTCTTTACATGTTTCTTTTCTTTTCTTTCTCTCCTTGTTGTCACCACTGTCTTGCTTCTCTTCTCTTTTTGTTGCTACTATTGCCTTTGCTTTCTCTTTCTCTTACTATTATTATCGTCGTCGACTTCTCTTAGCTTCCTCTCTCCTCTTGCTATTGTCGTCATTATCTTCTTGTCCTTCATCCTCATTGTCATCTTCAGGCATCTTAATCTTCTTTGTTCCAGTACCATGCTGTCCTTCCATGTATCGTACTATCCTTCCTCTCTCTTCTTTAGTGACCTCCCCTAACCTCCTCTTCTTCCTTTCGCTTTCGTCGTCGTTGCCTCTCTATCTTTTCTCCTTACTGTTTTCTATCTCTAACTTGTGCCTACAGGGATTTTTTTCTAGTAGAAGTCTACAGAAAAAATGGATCAAAACAGGTGACGTCTTTGAATGTTTTTTTTTTTTTTTTTAATTTTCCATTTCCTATGAAAGATATGTCCTTAAATGTGTTAAAAGGTGAGGTCGTGGGGGAAGAAGGAAAATATTAATCTCAATAAAAGCTTACGCTAATTCGAGCACAAGTTTCAATTCAAGTTCGACCATTAAATAAAACGTTCCTTACAATATCAAACTTAGGGTGCGTTTAGGTAAAAACCTCAGATATCCTTGATATGGGTCGAACATTATAATACAAAAATCTCACTTATAAGAGCTTTTTTTTTACACTTTTCCTATTTAACAACCATTTCTAACATATCATGTTATATAATCCATTATCCATCATCTCCAAAATGATAAACATTTGATTTTACAACTTCACATATAATGGTAGATAACTAAACATGTAATGGTTGGAATTTGGAAGGAGTCTGTCCGTCTGTAATTGACTAAAGAAAATGGAACTTATGCTTTCTTCCTATATTCGAATTTAACGAACCACAAAGAGGAAAAAAAAATTTTACTATCGTTTACGACGATGTGGTTTCCGTAACTTGGGAGAGTCCATCTTCTCCGACCAAGACAGCAGGGGGTCCCCGGTCCCCACGAGGAAAGAGAAACAGGGAGACGGAGACAAGGTGCAATTAATGGGGGTTAGAGTGAGAAAGCGACTGCATTAAAAGACGTGGGCCGTGGAAAGAGATGGGGCCGATTTTGGATAAGCCAGAGGCCGCGATCCATTTAATGGAGATTTGTTTCCTCGCCTCTTCTCTGCCAACTATGCACTGCATTCTACTTCTTTTTTTCTTTTTCTTTTTAATGTTTGGAAAGTGACTCTAAGAGAGAGACATCAATAGCAGGCAGTTATATATGAAAGTGGAATGTTTCCTAATTATTTTTATATAAATTGTAATGTAGATAGATGCTTTTTTAAGGGTGAAGTGTTACAGAAGAAGAATCTTTAAGAAAATACTACAAAAAAGAAGAGATTGAAGCCTCATTTCATAAGAGAAATAAATTAACCAAAGAAATAAAATTACAATATTTTTTTAGAATAGATCATAATCTAGGAATACCCTTATAGCTTGAGAGAGAAGCACATATCCGTAAGTGGAGAACGAAATCTATGCTCAAATGTGAGAACAAAAACATTGAAAATCCAATTCTATTTCAAAAAAAAAACATTGAAAATCCAATTAATTAACCATAACTACTGGAATCCGGGATCATGGTCTCCTCTCTATATACTTGATATAATTAATGCAACTAATTGAGCTATAAGTTCACTTGCAATTACATCAATAATTTAGACTTTAAAATTATATGTTTCATAAATTAATACTAATAGGAAAATTCTACAATACCTGTGATATTATCCCACAAAATTGTAACTAATTAAGTATTGTTAATTATAATTATTTATTTGCAGCTACAAATCACATCATCTATATGTTTGAATGAATGATTAAATCTTACATAATATGAATGTTTAAGTAAAAAAAAAAACAAGTAATTCTCTTACTAAAATTAATCTGGATTTCTAACATTACAGACACTTGGTCTAGTGGTGAAGTCTCTTTATGATTATACGAAAGATCGAGAGTTCAAAAAAAACATTGAAGGTCACCTGCCTCAGTCAAAAGCTGAATCTAATAAACTCGCTGGACATCATAATAAAGTGAGAAAATTTCTTGTCTAAAGAATAAAAATGAGATTCTAGCTTACGGTCATTTTGGGGAAATCCACATTGTTGAATGACAACATCAAGCACTAAAAGCTCAGAGCTCAAGGGTCCATGGCATCGGTGTTGATTTATTGAACGCTTGTCGACTTGCCTTGAGTTATTGGACGCTAAGACATTAAAGGATGCGTGCCACATGTGGTGGTTCCGAGAATAAGACATGGGGTGGATTGCGACGCACATTGATTGCTTAACTTAGGGTGTTTTGGCTTCACCTATATGAAGGGCCACTGGTCCATGCACCACCACAAAATCGTAATGTTTCATAACTGAAGGTTAGTGCAACATCACCATCTTACGTTACCTTCATCAGCGATTTCGTAGACTACGGCTAATTCTTGCTTATTAACTTGTTTTGACTTGTCCATGGAGGTGGTTGCTGTGCTCTTTATTCTTGCGGAAGAATTTGCAGGTCATGGTAGTATTAGGGGTTTTGTAAAATGGGCATGGTAGTATGTCTCAATAAATACGTCATCTCTGGTTCTACTTTTATATTATAATATTAAGAAAGCTTGCCTAAGTTTAAGATATTTGATCTATTTTCTCCATAAAAATGACCTATTTTTGACGTTAATGTATTGAGTAATTTGCTTTGTAAGAAAAGGGAATATTATTAGAGAAGTTTTAGAAGATAATTTTAGAATATAAAATAAATATTCGATCCCATCTTGTAAAGGAATCCGAAATCACAGGAGGGTGTCGGAATCATTGGTTCTCCCTTGGTAAATGAGGGAATTTGCATTCCAATGGAATCCTAAGCTAGTGTATAATTATTGTATTAGTTTTTTTTTTGTTAACGGTAATCATTATATAAATAGAAAAATTAAGGCAGAATGAGTATAGTACCATATTACAGACCCTGGTGCGGTATATAATACCCACCACAAAAATAATAACTGTCTCAAATAGGCAAACACCTATTTTAAAAAATTCACAGCAAAATAATTGTTCAAGTATGAAGTATAACATTAGTCCTAAGAAGGGACTAAATCATCAGGATTATGCTGAGGTAGAGATGGAGCATGAGAAGACTGCTCCAAATCACGACCATTTTCCATAGATTGTAAAGCTCTGATATTGTCATCCTTTTCAAACCCTGAATCTAAAATGTTAAACCAAGAATGACAAAGAGAAAAGACAGTGTTAGTGACTTTGTATGAGGAAGCACATTGTCTTCTAAAAATTCTATTATTTCTTTCCCTCCAAATGGACCACAAAATAACTTATATCAAGGTATGTCTACCCTTTACTGAGAAATCAACTTTTAAAGGAAGAATGCAAGAAAATATATCTGTAAATGAAGTAATGGTAGGATACAAATGTCCCTGCAAAAAGGAATGTCAAACTGCTGCAGCAAAAGTACAATTAATAAATAAATGTTCGGTTGACTCCTGATAACCATTACAAAAAATGCACCTATCAGAACCTGTCCAACCCTTTTTACACAAATTAACTTTAGTAAGAACCTTATTAAAAATAACCAGCCATGTAAATAATCTGACCTTTAGGAGGGCCCAACTATGCCAGATATGATCAAAAAAAAAGAGTTCTAGTCCCACCATCGTTAAGTAACTCATACCTTGATTTAACAATGTACTTACTGGTGGAATTAGACTAATCAATAGCATCCTCTTCAGGACAAAGCATAATAGAATTAATAATCTCTGTGAATAGATCAGCCTGAGCTTGTAGACAGCCAAGATTGGCAGTAGAAGGGATAGCCTTAAATAGTTTATGGAAGTCCTGAAAATAAATTTCAATTGTTCTCGCTATTGAAGCTTTTTTGAATTTAGCTATTTGAAACAGATTAGGAAGCAAATGCTTTAATTTTTCCCCATGCCTCCAACAATTTTCCCAGAATATGGTATTAAGACCATTATTAACATGAAAAGTGGTGAAAGTATTAAAGAAATTAAAGCAGGCCTTTATTTGTAACCAAATAGGGGATGCTCTACTTGATGAAGAATTCAAGAGTGCCCCTGGCCAAGATCTCGAGAAATATCTAGCCTTTAAAATTACTTTCCACTTTAGAGAGTAAGTATGTGACAGTAGTTGCCATAGTAGCTTAGTCTTCAGGGTTAAATTGAAGTTTTTGACATTTATGATACCCCAACCCCCTTGATCTTTAGCTTTACAGAGAATCGCCCACTTAGCCAGGTGAAGAGTAGAGGTAGAAGAAGATTTCCAAAGAAATTTACATCTGAGCTTATCGATAACTTGAACCACCTTAGCTGGTAGATGTAGAACAGAGAGGTAATATATAGGAATAGCTGATAACATAGAGTTGATCAAGGTTAGTCTGCCACCTAAAGATAATTGATTGACTTTCCATAAGGAAAGCTTTTTTGTCAATTTTTCTATAACAGGTGCCCAATCTGAATTAGATGCCTTTCTATAATGTAAGGGTAAGCCCAAATATCTGATAGGTAGAGGGGAAGTGGGGCAACCAATAATGTTGGTAGATCTATTAATGGTATCCACCGAAACACCAATACCAGTAAGAGTAGATTTCTGAAAATTGATTTTTAGACCTGAGCAAGTCTGAAAGCAGTATAAAATTCGTTTAATATTAATGATATTTTCTGCAATAGCGGCGAGAAATAAGATAGTATCGTCCTCATATTGTATATTCACAATGTGTGGACCATTATTAGGCATTTGAATGCCCGTGATCAAGTGTTGATCCACAGCTAAAGAAAGCATCTTATTGAGGATGTTGGTGACTACTATAAAGAGAAGAGGTGATAATGGATCACCTTGTCGTAATCCATTTGAGGCATGAAGAAAACCTTTGGGTGAGCCATTGATTAATATGGAAAAACGTACAGTGGAAATGCACATCTTAATCCAATTTGTCCATCTGGGGCCACAACCCATTCTTGATAATGAATCTAAAAAGAAGTCTCAGTTAACATTATCAAAAGTTTTTTCAAAATCCAGTTTTAAGACGTAACCAGAAATATTCATGACTTTCATGTAGTGAAGAGTTTCTTGGGCCACTAAAAAACAATCTCCAATGTATCTACCTACAATAAAAGCACATTGCAAATTGTCTACTATTTTGTCTAGAATAGGAGAAAATCTAGAAGCCAAGGTCTTAGTTATAATTTTATATAGACTATTTACCAGACTAATTGGTCTATAGTCCTTGAGACTTTGAGCGCCTTCCACCTTGGGAATCAGGGCAATAAAAGTTTGATTACTAGGGGCTAAAAGATCATACTCCGAGCAAGTATGTAGGCAGGTGAATACTTGCAGAATATCAGACTTGAGAAGGTCCCAAAACTGTTGGAAAAAGCCTATTGAGAAGCCATCAGGGCCAGGAGCCTTATCACCAGGCAATGATTTAATGCTATTGTGTATTTCTTCGATCGAGAATTCTGCTTCCAAAATCTCTAGATGCTGAATCTTTGTAGGCAATAATAGATCCCAATTTAATGTTGGAGTGAAGCCTCTAGGTTTATTAAAAAAAGAGTAGAAATGATCCTCCACTTCCTTGTAGATTTTAGAGGGGGACAGAGAAATGACATTCCTAATTTTGAGTGAATGTATAGCATTTTTTCTCCTTCGATATGTAACCATGTTGTGAAAGAAAGAGGTGTTCAGATCCCCCTCCTGAAGCCATTGAACTCTTGACTTTTGCTTCCAGTATACTTCTTGCTCATAAAGCAAGGATTGGTGTTCATTAAGAAGATCTTTTTTGAAAGTCACTAGTGTGTCAAGGAGGTGTGAGGATTCTACCAGAGAATCAATCCGCTTGATTTGTGACTCAATAGTTTGTAGTCTGTAATATCTTTTTTCTCTAACAGGTTTGATCCAGCCTCTGATTTGCTTTTTGAGTGTTTTCAGTCTATAAGCAAATCTAACCACAGCAGATGAAGAAAGGCAAAAATGTTTGGAAAGAGGCCAGCATGATTTTATAAAGGGTACAAAATCCTTTATAAGAAGTCAAGATTTATAAAATTTAAAGGGAATAGGGCCTCAATTAGTAGGTATGGTGTTCAAAGAAATAGGGATATGGTCAGAAACCACTCTAGAATGACCCATACTAAGCCCAATTTGAAGAAATCAAAAATCGATCAAGTTTAACCAAAGTGGGAGGGGATTGCATGTTGGACCAAGTATATTTAAAATTATTTGGAGAAAAGTCCACTAAAAGATAATCTTTAATGAAGGCATTAAACAATTTCATATCAGAAGATATGCTGCTTCTATTAGAGTGTTCATTAGTAAATTTGGTCAAATTGAAATCTCCCCCAATAACCCAATTAGAGTTTACTCTATTTCTTATGAGATGGAGCTCCTCTAGGAAAATACTTTTAAGCCTATGATCACATGGACCATAAACACCAGTAAGCTACCAATCAAATGCATCAGAATGGTTTCTAAATTGCAAAGACAGACTGAAAGAGGCAGCAATAGTAGTGATTAGAGAAATATCTCTATCATCCCAACCAATTAAGAGACCCCCAGAAGCCCCGATCGAAGGAAGAAAGGACCATTTATGGAACAATCCAGCTCCCAGGTAACGAAGAGTTCCAGGAGAGTAGTCCTCTAATTTGGTCTCACAAATAATGATAATATTACATTTAGTAGTTCTCACTAAGTTATGCACGACTCTTTTTTTCCCATCAGAACCCAATCCTCTAATATTCCAGGCTGATATGATCATAATTAGTGGGGGGAAATAGAAAGAGAAGCCAAGTTCTCAATTAAATGGGCATTATCCTGTAGTTGGATACTGGGTAAACATTGATCTTGTCGAACAGAATCAAGGAACTGCTTAGCTTCTACATTATTACGTAGGGAGATGCCCAATGATTGACAAAAACTAATAAACTGTTCATAAGAGTTTCAAGTAAGTGCATCGTGCAGCAAAAGATTAGCATTTATATCAATGTGAGAAGAAGCTAAATCAGAATAAGGAGTAGTAGAAGTGTCAGGGTGTAGCTTAGTATGCAAAATGGCAGAATTAACAGTTGAAGAGCCACTGATACCTAGAGCATGAACTGAGGTGGGAGGAAGGGATGCAGCAACCATTTCAAAAGGACCAGCCAAGTCATCTTTCTCCAGGCAGTCGAAAACGGCAAATACCTTTTTGAATTTAGCTAACGTGAGATGCCTAACTTTAATCTCTGTTGCCACGAAATTGGAGGTGTCCATCGAGTCAGGACTGGTCCCAGCAGTAAAAGGAAAGTCCGGCTCAAGACTAGTATTTGTACCAGGAGTAGGTAGAAGGCCCACAGAATTTTCAGAAGGAGGGATGGGAGGACTGCTCGGTCGTGTCCATATGTTTTTACCCCCCTAGAGGGTCTAGGCCCTTTGCCACCCCGCCAACCACGGTTGGCCTTGAAAGATTTCCAGATAGGTCGAAGCCCACTAGATCCAGAAGAAGAAGGATGGGTCTTAGTAGGCCACGCAGAAAAGGAACAAGAAGAAGGATTAGACAGTGAAGAGGTAACGGGGCAAATGTCCCAACTTTGTCTGTAACGAATAGGGTAAACTAAGTTCCTAAAAGTAAAGAAGCGGAAGTCTGGAATATCTTTGCCAGGATGGACCCTAACTCAGACCCTAGCGAACCCCAAATGCTTGACAGAATCCAAAGATAGGTCCACTTCCAACAGTTCCGCGAAACTAGAAACCATATGGTGAAACAGATCAACATTCCAGAGATGATGTGGAATCCCTTCTAACCTAAGCCACACCCCTACTTCCTTCAAAGTGTGAACAGCATTAGAGTTCGGAGACCAAGGAATAAAGGAGGCAGATATAAGTTGTAGAGAGGCTCCATACTTGCGTAAGCACTCATTTCTACATTTAGGTAGGAGAATACTAATAGAAATTTGCCAGGAGAGAAATCTTGAACTTCTATCTCAGATGAGTTTGGCCAGCATGAGTTGAGATGATCGACCAAGGTCTGCTTTGTGAGTTGAGAAGAGTGTGAGGAGACTATAGCACTCCTAGATAAGGTTAGGAAGCGGTTGCATACCGCCTCTAAAGCGGGTAGAGTGGAAGGATAAAGGGTGGAAAGACCAGCCATGTTGTAGCAGTGTTGGGGAAGAGAGGGAGTATCCTGAAAAAATTTGCAAATCGCAGCGGAATGAGTCGGAGCTTTACATTTGTAACATGTTCCAGCAAATTTACAGCGCTTTACTTGGTGACCACGAAGACCACATTTAAAACATCTACCCGACGAGCGACAAAAAAAATACCTGAGGGGAGGTGTGTTTCCTTCGAGTCACCTTCGTCCAACCTTCAGAAGACGAAGATTTGTCTTCTGAGAAGCCTAAGTTCTGAAAGTTCAGAGAGATGATTCTGGGAGAGGGGTGTGTACTTGCAGGAGAAGAAAGGGCAGCGAAACAGTTGCTTGTTTCTCAAGACAAAGAAGGAAAGAAGGGAGAGGGGTAGGTATGAGAGAAATATCTTTTGTCAGAGGAAGTCGCGATATTAGGAGATATGGCAATGCCAGAGATACAGTGTGATACGCAAGAAACCCTGCACAGAGAAGAAGAGGGGGGCGGGAGAATTTCAACAGTTGTATTTGTCGCTTCAGACAAATTAATATTCTGACAGCTTGGGATAAAATCAGCCCGAGCATCGACGGCTCCTGGGAAAGCTAAATGATTTAGTAAAGACGAATTAGGAGTGAATTGAGGAGGAGAAGAGTAATAAGAGTTAATTACACTGGAATCCTCTATATTGTAATTACAATTATTGAATAAATAATTGTCTTCTGCATTAAATGTGATAGCAGATGTCGCGGAACTTAAAGAATCCTCTATAGAATTCAAAGAGGGCTCATTACCACTGTCAGATCTGTCAAAGCCAGGGACAATTTTCTAAGGAGCGGGGGTCTGACATGCGCCGAATTGGTAATTAATGCCCATTGAGGGGAAATGGAAATTAATGAGGGGGATCGTGATCCAAAATGCAACGATGAGGATGTCCTCGCAACCAATGAAGAAAAGTTATGGTTAATGACATTATTAACCCCATTAAGAGAGAGATTATCCTTTAAAGTAGAAGAATAATAATTTCATAAATTAATATTATCAAAATTAGGAGGAGAAAAGCTGGAGTAATTCCACGCCTGAGACGTGATGACCGTCATCATCGGCGATATGTCCTGGCATCTACTCCGAGACAAAACCCCCACCTGTCGCCGAGGACCAATAGGCGAAGGGAGATCTCTAGGGGAGGTAAGCGGATCGAAAACCAGATCAAAGGAGAAAGGAAGCCAACACTCCATATCGCTGTGTCCAACAGCCTCAATGAGCGGAGATCTACAAAGAGCAAAATCAGAACCAACCTCATCAGAGCCACATACTGAAACCAGGGAATTGGGGGAAATGAATATTGTTCGAAAGGAACAACAAAAAATATTAAAATCCTTGATCGAAACAGTATCCTCCCCCAAAATACAAGTGGATAAATAGCTAAATGCATGAGTATGTAATATTTTTGGCATAACTACAAGATTAACATTTAAAATGAGCCAAAAATCAGAACCTGACTCCGCCTCAAATCTCCAAGAGATGCGAAAGTTGTCGTGCAGAAACCAGGAGGCGGAGAACCTCCCTCCGCAAATCAGGAAGTTCCACGATCGTGGCATATTCCCGACGAAAGGAGAAGAAGATGGAGAGGTAGAGGAAGAGCGACTTACCTGCGTGGCTTTTTTCCCATAAAGACCGTGGCGACTGCGAGACGACAGGCGCCTACGGCTGCGTGATGATGGTCGAGAAGGGGAAGGGATCTCGTCCTCCTCTTCTAGCAAACGCTCTTTGAAAGCTTGCCAGTCGAAGTTAGCGGCGCTAAGGAGAACTCGACGGGCCAAACGACCCGAACCACCCCGACGACGGCACATAAGGGCGAAGGAAAATCGCAGAGCAAGTAGGGTTTACCAAGAGCGAGAGCGAGACCGTTTAGAATACTCAAATTTGTAATCCCACAAATCGTAGTGGTGGCTAAAATTTAGATTAATTATTGTATTAGTACAACGCCAATTTGCTTTATGTTCTTGTAAGTCTTTACCATTGTCGAAATCTTCTTCTTATCCTAGGAAAATGCCAATTGACTGATGAAGAAATGATAATTAATTTGCTCATCCTTTTTCCTTTTGAAAAAGGACTGTAGTCATATTTTTTGTTCATCTTATATCAACACAAATCAAAAGGAATTAGTAGTAGTAATAATAGGTGCAATAAGATTGAAATAAGACACTGTAATTGGCTATAAGTATGCCTGGGGTAGGGGAGAAACAATAACGAAATAGGAGAGGGATTGCAAAGTGAACCCAGCATGTCCGAGGTAAATAATATAAGGCCGTATTTAGTGCATACTAATGACTTTTCCATAGAGTATGACTTCTACTAGAAGTTCACCCACCTTAGCATTTTGTTTCTTGAATTTGTATAATGTCAAATATGATAACTTCTATACTAAAGCTGATTGTATTTTCTATTTCAGTTTAAATTCTAACTATAAAATTATTCTTGTCAGAATATGAACCAAATGCAGTCTAAGAGGACGTTTGATTCCACTTCTATAGACTATAACTTCCTAGGAATCTAACTTTCCTAGGAGGGATTTTGTAGGTAAATTCTCACATTTCTCAATCTTCTTTGGTATTCTATTTTTTGATTCACCTTCTTGTTACTTAACAACTAGTTAAATGAAGAAAATATCCTTTTCATTTTTTGACGACGACGGTGATGGTTGACAATCACCACTAGTTGGGTTGGCTAATGGCCACTGCTAGTCGGAGTTATTGGAAAGTGGTCAACGAAAACTATGATCGAGTAACAGCTACCGATGATGGCACCGAAAAACAAGGGAGTGGATTGGGAAGGAGAGGGGTAACGACTAAAAAATATTCCCTTCATATAGAGATTATGGACGATGTTTCGAAACATAGAAAAAAAAAAACAGAGAAAAATCCTATATCACTGGAATCCTTACCTACCCAAGCCTCAATCGCGATGTTGCTAAACCATCAAGTGGTATCAGAGCCCTTGACCCTTGGTGGTCCATCTTCCTCCTTTACCCGGGACCATAGGCCCCCCTTCTTCGTGCGTGTCGTCCTCTGGTCGATTGTGCCACCCACCCTTCCCCTGCGTTCGCCTCCACCGCACACCACCCACCCCTAAAATCCCCCTCGATATCCACACTGCTGGACCATGCACTGCCTCCATCGCGCGCCGCACACCCCCTTTCCCCCCGCACCACGAACCCCCTACATCCGCCTCCAACACGTGCGTCGACCACTGCCCGTACACTCCCTTCCCTTCCTACGCAGGCCCGTGCAACAC
>JAMKQA010020448.1:0-15356 GCA_024699735.1 Posidonia australis | reverse complement strand
CAGAACAGGATTGCTGAACTCAAGGTTTCTAACCTCTCCTAATGGTTGCCTATGGGTGTCCTTATATAGGATTTTCTCATGGGTAACTCATGGGAATGCAGGGAGCCTCGTAGACGAAAAGCCTGGAAGATTCCATGGCATATTCGTCGCTAGAGGTAACAGCCATGGGAGGTGGAAAGCCAGCAGCCCACAACCTGCGAAATGGATGGGCGCCTGGGATGTGCGTCGGGTATGTGCGCCTGGGATGTGCGCCTGCTAGGTGTGCTAGGTAAGTGTGCTAGCTAGGTGTGCTAGAGAGGTGTGCTTGGTAAGTGTGCTAGCTAGGTGCTCTCTCCGACCTATTTGGTTTTTCTAATTGGGTTGCGGGCTTGCTATGGGTTTAGGGTTGGTTCACGGGTTAGCCACATCCAAAGCAACAACTGGAAAGCTATCAATGTGTCACCTCAAAATCAGGGTGTCTACACTACTATGTTATGCTTTTCGTAACAACAACCCTGTAGGTGAGGCTATTACTGGTCATACATACCCTTTCCAAAAGTTCTCTTACCAGCATTAGATGGGTCCATATTATAACCTGAAGCATATCCCTTGAGATTCAACCTAATTAAGGTTGAAATTGTTTGCAGTAGATCAAGTTAGTAATCAATCGCAGTCATTTGAAACAACTTTTGTAGTTGATAAATATTACGTATGAATTTTTTAGGACTTCTAAAGTCTAGGTTAAAGCCCAAAGTCTTTGGTAGTTTTTTTGTTCGAATTTTGCAGATGGCCTATCAACCGAAAAGAAAGGAGAAAAAAAAGAACAATTAGAACTCTCTTTTCGATAATTTCCCATCCTAGACAACACCCCTCAATCCCTTCTAAATAGTGCTCCATCTAAATCGCTCATCAGCGTTATTATGATAAAAACTCAAAATTAGTTTTGGACTCTGTAGACACCCCGATTTTGAGGTGGCTCATAGGTGAACTCTCCAGATGTTGCTTTGGATGCAGGAAGCTCAACCACTTTTGAATCCTACTCAACCTTTTAACTAGCCAGAGATCATTGCATAAACCGACTACAAGCCCATAGCAAGCCCGTGACCCAATTGGCAATGCAGATAGCTAGTGGTGAGCACCAATGTGGAGCACTTGACTGGAGCACAAAGCAGGAGCACTAAAGTGGTCCACCTAGATGGCGCACCAAGCTGGCGCACAACCACTTTTTAGAGTGCTGACTGCTGGCTTTCCATCTCCAGTGCTTGTAACCCTCGCCAGTGGATATTCCCTGTGAATCTACGTCAGGCTTTTCGTGTGCGAGGCTGTCTGCATCTCATGGGAGTTACCCTTGTGGAGCTCTATAAAAGGACCTCCATTGGCAACCATTTGGAACATTTGGCAACTCATCACTCTTGGTTGAGCCATTCACTTATTTCCAGCAACCCTCTCTCGTTTCCTGAATGTGTGCACCTATTGATCTAAATGCTGGGGATGTGATGCTGATGCGAGATGCCAGTGCAAGAGCCGATGCTAAAAGCCGATGCGAAACTAATGCTAGTGCTGAAAACACAAATAGAAGAAAACAATGGCAAGAAAAGGATAAGTTGTCGAACTCATCAATCGGATTATTAGGTTATCAACCCAAAGACGGGATACGACAAGCTAATCAAGTCTTGTCCACCCGGACACCTGACTGCGTGACGGTAGTCAACCGAGTAGTTGGGGATACCATCCCAAGAAAAAGGGGGGCGTGACAAATAGATTATTTGTCAAGCAAAGCAGGGCCCGGTCAGCACGGACCAAAGGCGAACAAAGAGATTTCGCGCTTGCAAAAACTCAAACGGTAAAAACAAAAGGACCATGACCGCCCGGTCAAAGGGTCAAACAACTAGATTCCACGCCCGCGAAAATCCAGAAGAGAAAAGAAACAAAGAGGACCTTGACCGCCCGGTCAGAGGGTCAAGCAACTGGATTTCCTGCCCGGGGGAATCCGAGGAAAGGGCTAGGACCTTGACTATCCAGTCAAAAGGTCGAGCCACGGGATTTCCTGCCCCAGGAAATCCAAGAAAGGGGCTAGGACCCTGACCATCCTGTCAAAAGGTCGAGCCACGGGATTTCCTGCGCAAGGAAATTCGAGAAAGGGTCTAGGACCCTGACCCTTCGGTCAAAAGGTCTCGAGCCACGGGATTTCCTGCCCAAGGAAATCCGAGAAAGGGACTAGGACCCTGACCATCTGGTCAAAAGGTCGAGCCACGGGATTTCCTGCCCAAGGAAATCCGAGAAACCAAGGACTTTAACAGCCCGGTCAAAGTCAAGGAGCTAGATTTTGCGCCTGCGAAAATCCATAGGGGCAAACGACCTTGACCGCCCGGTCAAAGTCAAGCAAGCTGGATTCCACGCCTACGGAAATCCAAGGGGCAAAGGACCTTGACCGCTCAGTCAAAGTCAAGCAAGCGGGTGCGGAAATCCAAAGGGGCAAAGGTCCACGACCGCCCGGTCAAAGTCAAGCAAGCCGGATTCCGCGCCCGCGGAAATCCAAAGGGGCAAACGACATTGACCGCCCGGTCAAAGTCTAGCAAGCTGGATTCCGCGCTCGCGGAAATCCAATGGGGCAAAGGACATTACCGCCCGGTCAAAGTCAAGCAAGCAGGATTTCGCGCCCGTGGAAATCCATAGGGGCAGAGGACATTGACCGCCTGGTCAAAGTCAAGCAAGTTGGATTCCGTGCCTGCGGAAATCCAAAGGGGCAAAGGACATTGACTGCCTGGTCAAAGTCAAGCAAGCTGGATTTCACGCCCGCGAAAATCCAAAGGGGTAACGGAAATTGACCGCCCGGTCAAAGTCCAGAAGCTGGATTCCGCACCCACGGAAATCCAAAGGGGCAAAGGACATTGACCACCCGGTCAAAGTCAAGCAAGCTGGATTCCGCGCCCGCGGAAATCCAAAGGGGCAAAGGACATTGACCGTCCGGTCAAAGTCAAGTAAGCTGGATTCCGCGCCTGCGGAAATCCAAAGGGGATAGAAGGGTCTCATCTGCTCAGGATGAGATCCTGGAAAACAAAGCGATAACCCCAGGATTATTCCCCTGGATGGAACTGCAATATGCTGATTGCGGTGGTTGCGGTGCAGAGACTGGCACTCCTGTCGAGATGTATCTTCAAATCTCTCATTTGCTGTGATTCTCCAAATTGCTTGCAAAAGGTGAGGACTTATGTGGAAATATCCACAACTTTGGGACTTTACCGTAAATTGCCCGACCACAACTACCTTCTGATTGCTGTGTTGCCATCGTGCTGTGACATTTGAGATTCTGCTGTATGTCAACAAATGTTTGTTTTAAATTAAGCTTCCCATGTCCTCTATGGCCTGTTTTGCAAATTTGCGAAACATAGGGGGTTTTCTGCAAATTAACCCATACGATGCATTTTGTGGGCCATGTGTTGACTGTCTTTTGACAATATATACTCTGCACGCTGTGAGATGCTAGGGGCTAAAACGCAATTGTCACGGCCATTTTGCATTCTAAACCCTGACTTATTTCACGCATGGGTCCCACTAAATAACTACCATAACTGCCAAGAAATATTTCATATTCTCATTGCTGCTTGGAACTGCAAGGGGCTGTTGCTCTGTTTTTCATGATTCTGTTGATTTGATTTCATATCCCAACACGCATAAAGTTTTTCCTCTTTATTTAAATTCTTCTTCTCTCAAAGGGGCGTGCGCCTTTTCCTCTTCCTCCCCATTTCTTTTCCTCATCTTCATACGAAACCTGCCTCTTCTCCCTCTCTTCACAGCGGCGGAAACCCACTCTTTCTTCCCCTCTCATTCACAGAGGCGGTGCGCAAGGGGTGCGTCGACGGGGTGCTTGCAACTGGTGCGCGTGTGAGGCACGTCGACGTGGTGCAGCGGGGTGCGACGAGCGGTTGAGGCGGCGACATGGTCGGCGGCGGCATGGACCAAACTCTCCAGGACTGGCTGGATCGAGGGTCACCGGCGGAGGTAACTCCCTTGATCTCCTCGTCCATTCTTTAGCTTTGTGCGTGCCTGTCCCTCTGTTTCGGGTGGTCGACGGCTGGACAAAGCTTCGACGGGTTGTGCGAGTGGCGGGTCTGTTCTGTGTAGGAGGCAGCGGTGGCGGCCATGGGCTTGCCTGCAGTTGCGGCTGGAGGTCGTAGCGGTGGTGGGTACCAGCGGACTGGACCGCACGGTGGCTACTGGGGCTTGGCGATTGGTTGCGGTTTGAGTGGTAGGCTTGGTGATTGGTCGCCGGCGGTGCTCCAGCGAGCAAGGGCTATGGCCTGCGATTGCAGTTGGAGGTGATAGCTGACAGTGGTGGAAACGGCGGGCTGAGGCAGTGGTGGGCTGGCAGCAGGTTGTGAGGAATGTTCAAGGCTTGGGCTACAAAGAAATTTGCTGTTGTTTTTGCCATTCGTGCCATGCTTCTTTTCATGCCATACATATTCTGATTTAAATGCCATGCTATAAAACATGATTTCACTATGCTTGAATAAAACAATAGCCCACACAGAATGCTTCATGTCCATTTTTCATGCCTGAATAGCAAGTGTATAAAATATTGTCACATAATTTGCACATTTTACATAACACTGAGCTGTCACTGTATGCCTGCTTGTACTTGTATTTCTGCCACTATATGCCGTAATGCTTTGAATCCATGCCCTTTGACTATTATGTCAATTTAACTTTGCATATTTCGCATTCGTCATGCCTACTGCAGCTGTTTGATTCTTGGTTCGGTTTTTTTTTCTTTTCACAGGATGACCCAGTTCCTGAGGCGGGGACTCCACAATCTTCGTGGGACATGCCTTCTAGCTCTCGTTCCAGACGACGAGGCAGTTCTTCGAGGTCACGAGCTTCTAGAAGCTCGACTCCTGTTGTTCCCATTGAGGTAAACCAAAAATTGAATAGCAAATGAGCATTTAAATCCGGTGTTTTTTGACAAATGCATTCTCAGGAGTTTGGAAATTTTGAGGGGCGATTGCTGAGTGACCGTCATATCTGCGAGAGTCCTGAATTTGGGGTAATTTTCTCGCTTTGATGTACTTTAATTGCTATCTGCTTTTGACTTGGCTTTAACCATATTCTTGGCATTTCAGGAAGGGGACGCGAGTCGGATCATGTGATGCCATTGGGGCCCGATGCTCGAACATTTCCATCGCTTACCGGATTTTCTGCAGGACTTCCTCCTCCACAGGTCTCCATTTGGAGGTTTGCTGCGTCTGCCCATCATCCACGGCCATTACAACTTCTTCATAGCCTTGGTAGAAAGGTGGAGGTTTGAGACGCACACCTTCCACTTGCCATTTGGTGAGCTGACTGTTCTGCCTGATCAGTGGGCTCTGCTGACGGGCCTTCCTTTTGGTGACGAGCCCATTATAGGTGAGACCACCCACGGTTTCCACCTTGCGCCTGCACATCTGGGCCGTGTCCCTCCTAAGCCACCTAGGGGGAAACATATGATCACCGTGGGGTGGTTAAGAGAATGGGACAAATTCTGGCCTAACCCTGAGCCTAATAGTGAGGAAGCAGATTTTGTACTGAGGCACTTTCTGCTGGAGCAGCTAGCTATGATCTTCTGCGATTCGTCGGCCTACTGTATCCATGCTGACTGGATTGCGTATCTGACCAACTTGGAGCATCTGGATCATTATGACTGGGCCGGTGCTAGTTATACCTGGCTGATCTGTTGGCTCAACAATGTGGTCAAAATTGGGCGTCGTTCTTATGTGGGGCTATACCCTCTGTTGACTGTAAGTATTTGCTTCTGTAATTTTGCAAAACAAATTTCCTTTATGCTTTATATTTGATAAACCGACTTTGCCAGCATTTACAATTTTGGATTATGGAGCACATCACCAGAAGGCATTGCTGTGGCCGCCTGCGTGACGAGCTCCTACCCCTGCCCCGCCAGTGGGTCGAGCCTAACCACCAGGCTGCTGCTGGGGTGTTTAGCTATGAGTCCTACCGGTATCTGCTGGACCTGGTAGAACTCGAGGATGTAAGTCACTTCTGCCATTTAACTTTGCATGCCTGTTGTACTTTCTTTGCTTACAACTTCCTGTTTCTGTAACAGGTCCACCTACGCCCATTTGCTTGATATGATGGCTTCGACTTGGCTCCCTTGAACTTTGGTCGCGTTCTAAGGGACAAACAGGTGAAATTTTATTGATGAAGAAGTCGGCCTACTACCTCCCAGGGCGTGTGCGGCATCAGTTCTCGGATGTATTCTGCATTCCTACCCCTCCTCCTGCTGACATAGATTGCCTGGCTACAACTCGTTCGGTAGCTAGAAGCCGGCATGCAGCTGCCATAGCATCTCAGGACAGGCATGTCCTTCGAGAGGTCAACTACACAGACTACCTTGCTTGGTACAGGCATGTGGGGAAGCCGTACCTATTCGAGGAGGCAGTGCGGGATAGCCAACGCGAGATGTGGTATGCATCTAGCTGGGCCCAGGTACAGGATTTCCATTTCTGCTTTTCATTACTATTGTGTGAACTATGACAGTCTGACATTCGCTACAATTCACAGGGCTTCGAGGAGCAATTTGGGGCCTTCTATGCTGACATCCGCCGGAAAAGGGTAAAATTCTTACTTTGCAACCTGCCATCTTGACTATATCTGACACATCTGCTATTTTGCAGGAGCTCCGCTAGCGCAACATCATTCGGGTATACTTCTCTATTCTGCCCCTATTGCCGCTTAAAGAATTCATATTGCTAACCTAAGTTTGATTTTGCAGCAAGACTTTCCTGCCCAGGGAGCGAATGTAGCCAGCAACGGGGATTTCACTATGGGGGCGTCTAAGGTGGATCGTTCAGACACCGAGGTTACCCAGGCGGTTCGCGACTCCGCTCCTCGCTCTCAGGCTGCCGCAGCTGCTCTGTGGTCGCGTCGAATCACTCGACGAGGCAACAGACTCTTGGCTGAGTACTTCCAAAAGGCGACATCTGACGAGGAAGATTCAGATGACAAGTAGCTTTTGATTGTAATTTTTGTTGGAAATTCTGTAATAACACTGGCACATTGTAGCTCTTTTTGAAAATAATTTATAAGAAGATTTCTGGTTCTGCGATGTGCCCCTCGGGGTTTTGTATGAGCAGGTTGTATGCAAAAGTATTCCATGGAGGGTTAAACAAATGGCGCTGAATTTGGCGATGTCCACATCCAGAAGTGGTGCTGCTGAAATTTTGCAGTCATTCCAGGCGCCACCTAGGTGCGCCGCCTCGGTGTGCCACATAGGTGCGTCTGACAGGTGCGCCTCATAGGTGCGTCTCCAGAAATGGCGAGTTTTGTTTTCCGTTTTTGCTGAAAACTCTTCCAACTCTTCTATATAAAACCGCACCCTGCGAGATACAGCGTCGTCTTTTCTGAAAAAACTCGGCGGCAGACCTTGCTTCTTCACTTTTGCTCATCTTCTGATCTTCCTAGGCGCGGGTTCTGCATTTCCATGGTATGGGCTACTGTTTTACGTGCTTTTCCTGTTACTGTCCTGCTACTTTCTTGTAGATTTGCTTTGCATTATATAACTTTGATGGCTGCGAACTTTGGAACATGCTTCTTGATTTTTGCAAATGCTTCTTGTATCACATCATGCTAAATTGCTATGCTTGTCCCATGCTTATGTCAAGTTCCGTCTTTTTACTGCCATATTTGGTTCAAAACTGTGCCTGCAGAGTTATCCGACCATGGTGACCCTAAGCACTTCTCTGACGACTTACTTGGTTGGATTGATGCTTTGACAGCCGATGATCGGAAGCAACTCCGGATTTGGGGTATTTCCTCCTCCCTTCTGAGTATAGCCAAAGTGGAGGTTAATTGGCATTTGCTGTGTGCCATGGCCCGATTTTGGAAGCCAGCCCTGCATGTTTTCCGCTTTGGGCAAGTGGAGATGACTTTAACTCTGGAGGAGGTCAGATGAATCTGTGGCCTGTCATCGTTCATGTCCCCGCCAGTGTTTACCTGCCATGACAGTTATGTACTTGTCGTGAGCCGACTCACGTGTATTGCCAAAGATGTCTGTGAGGAGAAACTCATCTGTCGAGATGGTCCTACACCCATGGTGCGTTTGGATTATTTTGATGCAATCATTAGTGCCCGCTCCTCCATGGGTACCCTATGGCTTTATTGCTTTGTGCTGCGTTTTCTTGGAGAGCTGATCTTTAGTCATGGCCGGACGACTGTGGCTATTGAGGTATCAGAAATAGCTTGGGCGGTAGTTGTTCGCCAGATTGACTTGGCCCCTATCCTTCTTGCCGAAACCTATGTTGGTTTGGACCGAGCGTTGAAGCGCTCCCGCCATTTCTATGGGTGTGGCGCCCTGGTGAAGGTAAGCAAATCATTGACATTTAATAATATTTTGCTGTGCTTTCATTAACCATGGTTCCATTTTTGCCAGGTTTGGTTTACTGCTCATATGGGAATGAAGATTCTGCGCCCTCGGCCTTCCGCTTTTGAAGCCTATAGCCGCACCCATCATTCAAGGTCGCTCCTGGGGGTACATGAGCTGTGCGACAAACTACGGAATCTTGATGCGGATTCTGTGACATGGTGCATTATATCCTCCGCATCTCGGACCTTTACAACCATCTTCAATGCCACGGACATGCGACTCGTGGTTCTCCCTGGATTCTCTGGAGGCGTGGAGTACCACCCCGTCCGGGTCCTTCGCCAGTTCGGCTTTTGCCAAGGCTCCATTGAGCAAAGCCCCAGCCCTGACGGATTAAAAAAGCATGTTGTTGGCTCAAATGCATCTACTTCTGAGTTGGCCCGACGAATGAGTGCTGGTATCAAGTCTTCCAGTCTTGCCATCATTAAAGGCTCTAGCTGTACAGCGGAATATGAGGCCGAAATAAGGGAGACATGGCCCCTGAGCGAGATTCCACCTAGTGGCACCAATTTCACGGGGGCTTGCAGTTCAAAGAGGCCCCGAGCTGATTAGCGATATTTGTATTCATGATAGGCCATAACAAAATTGTTGGCACCGATGTAGCTTTGCATTGTTCATACTGATTCTTGTAAGTCTATATCTACTTATCAAGATCAATTTAATTGGTATGTCCCTGATTTCAAATCCCTCCATTTTGAAGAAGTGACTATCATGCCCCTTGCCGAATGCTTGCTTGCCCAAACCACGACTCATCAGGCAGCTGACATGCCCCTGGTCGAAATATGAACAAAATGCCTTGCAAAATAAATGCTATTTTGCTTAACTAACATGCGCCCTAGCCAAATGCTTACACGACTCATAAGGCAGCTGACATGCCCCTGGTCGAAATGCGAACAAAATGCCTTGTAAAATAAATACAAATATGCTTGACTAAACCAAATGCTGTGCAAAAGACACAAATGCAAAGAAATGTTTAATTGATATATTGGTGCCCTCAGCGCCAATGAAGTCTACTTTGCCTGCGATAGGAGGTGATACTGCCCTCAACTCATGTGGCACTAACCTAGGAACTTAGGTTTATTTATGGCTCTCCTTCAGATTTATGGGCCTCATGCCAAGGTCTTGGGGTCCTATATCTACTCTTTTGAGGATTCATTTTCTTTTCTCCCTCATAGGCATGCTAACTGACCCTACTCCTACTTGGAGGTAATAAACACTTATGCTGAGGGGGGTGGTTGCTATTTCCCTTGTGCTGAAGGGGTGGCTAGTCCCTTTGATCATATGGGCTTAGTAAGTGCATGCTTCGACTCCTATCCAAGCTAAATGGTAGGAGTAAGGTTGTTCATATGCCTCTCTCAGTGGAGCTCAGCTTCTGTCTACTACTTCTCTCTCCTTATTTCTTTTGTGCTCCAAGGTATTGTGTATTTTTTTCTTTACTACTCACTCTCTCTCTAGGCCTAACATTTTTACTCCCTCTCGAGATATAGGTCCCGTGGGAATTTGTACATTTTGCCCATTCCTCTGAAATATCTCTCTCACATCCTAAGCTTTTAGGGTAGTAGCACATGAGGAGGACTTGACACATCTTACGCAGGAAGGCTCCAAATTTTCCTCATTGGGCAATGATGATGCTATGCAAAAGAAAAGGTGCAGAAGATTATTCATGCTGTGCAATGATGCAACAATAATACGAAAATGCATGACTCATGGTGCAAGGCATTAGGGTCGACTGAGAGTCATTGATAGTACTTTTTTAAATAGGAGGAATTGACATGCTCTGATTGCTCTGTATGGTCCATGCCTTCAAGAATGACTACACCTCCTGACAGGGCCTCCTTTTCAAATGCCGGGTCAGTTATGTCCACTGAAAAGACTTCCTCTGATTCAGCGCCCTGATGGCGTTTAAGAACTGTCACAGTGACCATTGTGTTTCTATGCCGACATTGCACTGCTGCTTGTGCTTCCCCGTCCAGACGATCTGAGGAGCTAAGAGTCCCTGCCTCCGATGTGGATGCCTCTTTATTCTTGTTTTTTGATCTACCATTTTCTTTTGTGTTGCTGATTGTACAAAATTTTGTTTGCTGGCGGTTGCTCTGCTGTAGACTGGTGGGGCCGCCATCTGTCCCACATGTACTTGCTTCAAGATTTCAACCCACACCCTCAAGGCGAGGCTTATATTGCCAATACCAACTAGATCCGCCTCCCGGCTGACAGGAGATTAACTCTAATGGTCTAGTATCCCTTTCATCTGTTTCTTGCAGGACCATAATTGAATTCTGGTCCTGGGATGGTACAGGTGTGTCAGCTGGTGGTGCTGTAACAACTGCTTTGCTTTTCCTTCTGCGGTCATGCTCTGCTATATCTTCTGCAAGCATGTCTAGCTGCTCCTGAAATAACTGTCATCATTTGAGTCAGTCTCTTGGACTATAATTTGAGCTGCTGACTGCTCTGCCTACTTTCTGCTCTGCATGATATCCTGCCATATACTCTGCTGTTCTAGCTGGTTGTTGTCTTGATATGAGCCCTCTAGGCAGATCCAGGCTGGTGGTGCTGACACTGCATAGGAACTGCGGTTCAGATCCATCATGCCTGCGTTAACAAAGTAGGATAAATCTCGTGGAATAATCATCTTGGAAGACTTACCCAGGTGTTGTGATCCCTTCCTCTGGCTGCATCGCCCGTATCCCAAACCGTCTTTCTCAACCCATTCTTCGGATTCAATCGGCTAGGTGATTCCCTCACCATAAAGCCCAAGAGGTGATTCTTTCTCATATCCCCATTTGCGACACAGGTTGTCGATCATTAAGCGGAGGTTGCAAGAAGTGGCCAAATGGCCGGCAAGCTCTGAGGGCGGAATGAAATTAACTGTTTCAAACCGATTAACCCGAAAGAGGACATTGGTGGGTTTAGGCTCGAAGTGAACAGTCTGCGGGGTTAGAGCTGAGACAGACTCAACCTTTTCCATGTCTTCTGCCAGGACAACAACGACGTTGTCATCCCAACCAAACTTAATCATGCGATGGAGGGTTGAAGGAATGATTTGATGCTTGTGAAGCCAATGGCGTCCAAGCAAAAGATTAAAAGAAGGTTCGATATCTACGACGTAGAACTCCACGACGAAGCGAGAAGGGCCAATAGTCACGGGAATGATTAGAATTCCAAGCACATCATGATGCGTATTATCAAAAGCTGTCATCCCTTTCACAACTGGGATAACTTCCTCGGACTTGAATCCGAGTGCATTTGCTGTGCACAAGGGGCAGACATTAAGGCCTGCTCCATTGTCCACCAGTGTCAGGGGGATGCGAAAACTTTGATACTGCATAGTGATGAACAACGGAGAATTGTGATTGGTGCTAGAGGGAGGTAACTCTTGGTTGGAGAAGGAGATAACTTGAGGTGCCGCAATCATTCCTACCATGTTCTCAAGGGTAGCAGACTCTATAGTCTGGGATACACGAGCTGCCTGAAAGACCCTAAGGAAAGCTTCCCTATGCTCAGCCGACGTATGGATTAGGTCCCAAATGGAAATATCGGCTCTAACCTTCTTTAGCTGGGTAGTGATGTCAGCTGAAGCTTGGTTGCTAGTGGTAGGATAGGACGGTGCTACTCTAGGCATAGGTGGCTGAGGAGAATGTGCCTGGGGTTGGGCAGGGGTTACTGCTATAGGTGCTGGTCGCCTAGATGATTGTGCCTGCAACTGGTTAGGGACTTGGGTTAAGGGGTTAGGCCTGGTTGCTGGGGGTTTGTATACTCTACCCGATCGCGTCACCTCTGCACACATTCCTGTGGCATAATTGTAAGGAACACGATGCGTGTCGTGGGTCAGAGTAACAACAACTGGGGGACAAGCTGCTAACTGTACAGGTGAGGTTGAAGGATAAGGGCGAGTAGGGGTATTTACCCGGGGGTGCTGGTAGTACTGGTGAGGGTATTGGTGGGCTTGAGGGTGTGTTGGCTGTCTTGGCCTAGGCTGGGACTAGGCTGATAAATAGACTGGAGCTGGAGGCTGGGGATATGCTACAGGTGGCACCTCAGGGTTCTCCGACTCAACAACAGGACGGATCATAGAAACAGATTCCTCGACATTATCGAGGAAGGAGCGATACAAACGGTGTGGAAAAGGAGAAAATATGTCACGAATCAAAGCAGTGGGACAGATAGGAGAAGAATCTGACCCAGACGGAACCGATGAGAAAGAAGCAGAAGAAACAAAATTAACTCCCGAGGAACCTGGCGCTCCCAGAGGCGAATGCTGTGGCAAGGGTTGACTAACTATGCTGGGGTGTGCTGGCTGCGCCTGCTGTGCTGGGTGTGCTACTAGGGGATGTGCTGGGGCGGCTGCCTGGGTATTAATTACAATGACTCTCTGGTCAATCAAATCCTGGACAGCGTTCCTGAGTGTGAGACAATTGTCCGTCGTGTGGCCAGCCATCCGATGGAAATTGCAGAACGCATTGGCATTGTACCAGGCCAGTAGCGGATTAGGCGGAGGGCGTACCTCCGGCAACCTCAGCATGGGTGCGACTTTAGGGAATACCATGCTCAACGGCTCCACTAAAGGGGTATAGTGGTGTCGGTAACGGCGTTGTCGCTTCGGCTGAGGATGTGCCAACGGTGGGCGCGTCCTAGCCGGTGGGTCAGGATATACTCGTGTGGCAGTGGGGGTGATATGCGATGCATGCTGTGCTCTAGGTGTAGGTGTAGGTGCATAAACAACTTGGCGCTGCGGGGGTGGGCGGACATCTGCTGGAGCAGCAGGGGATCTAATGTAAGAGACGATATTCTTGGAGGGATCCCGCCTCCTGGGTGGATTGGTGTTGGGGTTGTCGCTACTGCTAGGGCCACTATGTGAGGAAGTGGCCTGATTGGCAAATGCAGAGAGCGCTGGAAAACTGCCGCCGTGCAGTGAACTCTCAACACGGGTGCCCGCCCGAAGCAATGTAGAGAAAGTGGTGACAGGCTGAATGCTAAGCAGAGCCCCGATTGCTGGCTGTGCGCCCCGGATCACTATCTCAATAGACTCCTCGTCAGAGGGTCTATCCTTGACTTGTGAAGCCTAAGAGCGCCAACATCCAAGATACTCCCCAAATGCTTCTTGGGGTCTCTGCCTGAGATTGACTAGGTCCTCCCGCTTGGGGACTAAATCGAGGTTAAAGGAATATTGCTCCAGGAATGTCTGTTTAAGGTCATCCCAAGTCCTGATGGTGGCCATGTTGAGGGAAGTGAACCACTTCAACGCGGTTCCTGTGAGACTCTTCTGGAACAAGCGGATCAACAACCTTTCGTTAGCTTGAAGCTGAGCGAGGTCTCCGCAATAGGCTTTGAGGTGGGCAATTAGGCAGCCCCTACCATTTTAATTTTCGAATTTTGGAATATGAAAATTCGAGGGGAGAGTCGCCTCTAGGAAATAACAGAGGTCCCGGAATTGGTAGGACTGGCGGTCCCCACCTTGCACTTGCCGGAGAGTGCGTTCCAGATCGTTTACTCTCGTGAGAAGAGCATCTGGAGCTACTGCAGCTGTGGATTGCGCAGTAGAGGCGGGTGCCACGTACACTGTATGGGTCACCCCTAAGGGCTCCTCCGGATCCACCATTCCTCTGTTTGCTGCTACGGCAGAATAGCCAGTGTAGCCGTGCATGGGTGCAGTGTGCTGTGGGATGAAGGATGAGAACTGTGTGTGATAAAAGGGTGAAGGAAAAGCAGGAGGTGGTGCAACTAGTGGTGCAGAATGTGGGAGCAGGTGTTGTTGGACTGGGATGGTATCAACACTCACAGATGGTAATGCTCCCGCCGGCCTAGGGGGCTGGCCACCAGATAGGAGGGATGCATGCTGAGGTGGGTGCTGTGCTGGTGTAACAGAGGGTAATGCCGACACCCATAATGCCGGAGAGACAAGGGATGGCGACGGCTGTGGTGGGAGTGCAGTAGGTGCAAACTGTGGTCCTAAGGCCGGTTGCGCAGGTAACTCAGGAATTGGGAAAGACAAAGCTGAGAAGGGCTGGAGCGCTAGTGCTAATCCCTGTAGTTGCTAGGCGATGGCCGACATTTGTTGCAGCTGCGTGGTCATAGGATCGTCGCTGGTGGCTCCGAAGGAAGGAGACAAGACAGGGGAAGAAGCAAGAGGTTGAGATCCCAGTTGTCCAAACTGAGGGGTAGTTACTACTGAAACAGCCGCAGTTGGAGGAGGGCTAGTAAACACATAGCCCTGGGGAGAGACAGGCTCGACTGCTGCGGCCCCGACAACAGGAGAAGACCAGGCAGGTGATCCCGATGGTGGGGTTGCCACAGGAACACGGAAATGAGGTGAGGGAGGTCCTCCAGAGGCTAAGGCAAAAGTGGAGGCAGCAGAAATGACAGGAACAGACACATAGGAAGAGTGTCCCGAGACAGGGACCTCCTCCTAGACAGTAGGGGAAAGGGACTCGCCAGCATGCTGGGCCATCGCGGATCGCGAGCGAGTGAGGATTGGACTGCGAAAATAAGGTCACAAACAGAGTCAGTGAAAGAAAAGATCTCGAGCTCAGGCTAAGGAAACTCAGAAATCCTATGCACAGAAACAAACAAATCAGCAAGGTGCAATGATTATGGTGGTATGCAATGCGAATGCATGCCTCTAGTATGCACTCTCTTACCAACTAGGGATGTCCTATTAAGCTGTCTACTCCGAGTTCACACACTAGGGTGAATAGGTCACCGAGTCAAGTTTAGAAATAGTAAGGTCCCCGTTCTAAATCCCAGCCAAAGCCTAGGCAGTGAATGGGTGGTGCTTTCGGAGCCTTGACCTCTGCCAAAGCAATAGGCTGTGCCACATTACTTACACTGACACGACCCCGGTTAAGGGGGAACAAGCCCGATTTTTCATCCCACGCCAAAGCCATTAGGATGAACCACCGAAACATGTCCTTCGCAGACTGTATAGGTAAGCCTAGAGAGGAGAAGATGCATGCCCTATATGATGTAT